>PVHP010002590.1:0-87774 GCA_004024765.1 Zapus hudsonius
CTACTGCAAATGAACTCAAGCTGCATGGGCCACTTTGTGCATCTAGCTTTAATCTAGCTTTATATGGATACTGGGGAATAGAACCTGAGAATGGATAGTCTTTGCAAGCTTTGCAAACAAGCACCTTTAATCACTGAGCACACAATTACACTACATTAGAAGCACACATATGAAGGCTGGGTGTGGTGGCTCCTGCCTATAATTCCAGTATTCTGGAGGCTGAAGTAGGAAGATTACCAACCACAAATTCAAGTCCCACCTAGTAGACTACGTTGTGAGTTCCAGGTCAGTATGGGCTGAATAAAACTCGCTTTATAAACAAAGCATACATATGAAATGAATATGAAAACTGCATGGGAATCTTTCAGGCATTCTTAAGTAGGAAAAAAAATTAACATTGCTCTTATATTAAGCTTTCTACCCTGAAGCATTCATAACAAAAGAGGCTCTCAGTTTGTTCATTCAAATATGTACTGTTGAGTACAGTGTCTAGAACTGTGGTGACAACACATCCATGAATGTGGGGCCCTGTGACCTCAAAACAGAAACTCGTCCAAACTGGTCCTAGGGTAGTCTTCCCAATTTCCTGCTTCAGTCACTGCACCTGCTGCTGTGACATGAGGATTTGCTCAAGTGGCTTTCAGCCTCTGACCATTCTCCCAGATCCCTGTGCCATTGACCTATGGGCCTCAGAGTATTTGGTTTCCCAAAGGCTAAATTTGCTCATGTTTCCTTGAATTATGACCAAGCTTCAGAACTCAATAAATGCCTCTCAGTCCTTTTCAACTCTTGCTTTATGTTTTGGTATTGATAATTAAATTCTTTCTACACAGTGAACTGTGATGAGAAAGTTTCATGGGTTTTCACTATTCTGTGCACAACATAATTTAGAAGAGGTTAAATGGAAGATGGAAATTGATTAAGGTGGCTAAATGTGGGAGCCTGATTATTAAGAAATAATGACTACTTTGCAGAGAGTTGGAAAAATATAGACGTTATATATAAATATGTATACATAGACATATATGGTATATGTACAAAATATGTACATATACACATATATGAGGCAAATTTGTATATATATATATATATATATATATGTGTGTGTGTGTGTGTGTGTGTGTGTGTGTGTGTGTGTGTGTGTTTCAAAGATATTAACTCTTCACATTTGTGGCTGTATAAAGAAGTTCCATTTTGGCAAATGAGACCATAGGGTATTTTCTGAGGTACACTGGATAGGATTACAGGTTGATGAGATAAAACATAAGTTAAAGGAACCCTTGCTATAGGCAGGTCACAAAGAAGTCAGCCATGTGTTTTGACTATGAACAAGTTTCCCCATCTTGTTTGTGAGGGTCTCAGAAAATTACTGGATTACAGTTGGGAAAGAAGGTTAAACTCATGGGTTGCACATTCTTAAGACATCAAACATAGTTATTTAGTAGAAAGACTTATGGTTTTAAAATGTATTTTTAAATTAAATTGAATACTAAGAGAAATATTGTAACAATGATATTATATGTCGATTAATTGAAATCCTACACATTTTATATAAACTCTGAGCTAAACTTATTCGGAAAAAGAATTGTGTAGACATGAATCTGCATAGGAAATCACATTGGAAGACAATGCATCAAATTTCAAGTACTCCTCCTCCTGAGGGGAAGAAGTTAAGGAAAAATTGAAGATGATTGAATGTAATGGATAAACATGTTAAGAGTGAAAAGAGGTGCTGGAGAGATTGCTCAGCAGTTAGGGCACTTGCCTCCAATGCCTAAGGCCCTGGGTTCAATTCCCCAGTACCTACATAAGCTGTTCCTGGTACATTCTCTTTCTCTTTCTTTCTCTCTCTCTCTCTCTCTCTCTCTCTCTCTCTCTCTCTCTCTCTCTCTCTCTCTCTCTCTTCTTGAAAATGAATAAATAATAAATAAAATATTTTTTAAAAAAGAGTGAAAAGTTTTGTTTTCCTCCAAACTTTATGGTTCTTTGATAGGCAGTAAATAGCAAACTGTATGAAACAAAAAAGAAAAGCATGTCTTTGAGTTTGAAAATAGAGGCTGGGTCTAGGCAACAGGAGAAGAACTCTGAAACCTTCAAGAGCAGGAAACAGTCAAGAAGATATATGGAGATGAGGTGTCTGAGGGCAGGGAAGAAGAGATCATAAAGAGAGACGAAGCTGAGAAGGTGAGCTATAAAGGCAGTGGGGAGAGCCCTGGGTGTCGTGCTTAGGTAATTAACCTCCATCTTATAACAGAAGACCATTGTAGGTTCTAGTAGGAAATGACAAGTCAGATTTATATGCCATGAAGATAATTCTAGTTTGACAGTTTTATAGTCTTAGATGCATTTAATGTTTTACTGGATGTCTTGCTTTGTTAAGAATAGGGGGGGAAATCAGGCCTGGTGGTATAAGCCTTTAATCTGAAGCCTTGTAAGGCTGAGATTGGAAAATTCCCATGAGTCTCTAGCCGGCCTGTGCTTGTGGCTGCACAATGAGTTCCAGGTAAACCAGGACTAGAGTGAGACCATACATCAAAAAAGCCAAAAGAAAAAAAAATGGGGGAATTATAACAGAGACAGAAGGAAAGAGGTGATTTGGGATGGCTTGTGTTCATCTCCAACCATATGGGAAGAAAGTGTTTGTTCCTTTCACAAAAGAGCCATTAAGTGGAACAGGAAGTAGAGGACAAGGAAAAAATCTGGACACTCATTAATACTCCAGTGATGTCAGTAGTGCCAGCTCCTGCTCTTCCTAGCTTGGTGCCTGAGAGTTAGCCATAACTGTCCTGCACTGTTTATTTTTCAGTCTTTATTGACAATAACAACCATCTCCCAATTTGATGAGAATTTATGAAAGATAAACCATGAGGCACAGTGAACATCCAACATAATAATCATTGTATACATGTTCACCCACCCACTTCACCCACTTAAGTGTGAACACTTATAAAGCTATGAAAATAAGTTACCAGTAGTGCATGAGAAACTCTAATACTCTTAAAATATTTCTAAAATGCCTCAAAAAAGATGTAGTAAGGTACACAAAAAGTAAAGTTGTCCATAAATATTGATAGGATCTAAATGTTACAAGTTATTCAATATCTAACTTAACAATAAATTAATTATTATATTGAATATGTATCAATTCCATGGCAATTATCAATATATCCTTAATGGAGAACAAATAATGAAAATAATTTAGGACAAAGCCCTCCAAGAGAAGGGTTCGATATAGCTCACTAGTAAAAAAAGCATCATTCTGAATATGTGAGGCCCTGGGTTTGATCTTCAGCACTGTAGAGAAATTCAAAAGAATCCATCCAAGTACTAAAGATTTCCAGAGAAAATACACAAGAATAATGTGCAACCATAGTTTTGCCACTCAAAGTACCCAATTATTAATTTGAAAATGTAGACTGAGACTACAATTTCCCAACACCTCCTCAAAAAAGTGCACTTTATGCTAGGTAGAAATATAAGCTCTCTAGGTTAAAGAGGTGAATAGTCAAATCTGATGCCTAACCTTTCATTGATTGGAAGTTATTTGTTGCAGTGACGTCCACATTTCTAATATTGATCAATATGTCAATCAAAAACGTAAAATAATATAGAGGTTTTTACTCTGAGAGTAAATAGTAGGCTGGATGAATGGCTTGGTGGTTAAAGGTACTTTCTTACAAATCCTGCTGACTCAGGTTCAATTTCCCAATTCCCATGGAAAGCCAGATGCAGAAAGAGGATCATGCATCTGGAGTTCATTTGCAGGGGCAAGAAGCCTGGCATGCCCAGATTTTCCCTCTTTTTTCTCTTCTCACAGTCCCTTGCAAATAAATAAATATTTTTTTTTTCTGTAGGCAGAGGTAGGAGGATTGCCATGAGTTAGAGACCACCCTGAGACAACAGTGAGTTCCAGGTCTGCCTGGGCTAGAGTGAGACTCTACCTCGAAAAAAAACCAAACAAAAATAGTATATGGTAGTACTGTAAAATTTTTACATTAAAAAATTGGGGAGGATGTGGAGAGATGGCTCAGCAGTGAAGGTGCTTGCCTGCAGATCCTAATGACCCAAGTTTAATTCCCTAGTATCCATGTAAAGCCAGATGCACAAAGTGGCACATGCATCTGGCGTCCATTTACAGTGGCTGAAGACCCTGGCTTACTCATTCTATCTATCTTCTATCTCTCTTTGATTGCAAATAAATAAAAAATATTTTTTTAAATTGTTGGGATGAGTAAATTAAGTATATCTGAGGATTATAACATACTTAGGGTGAGAGCTATATGGAATGATGGAGAATAAAGTCTATACATATTCCCAGTTTAATATTTCAGCTAGCATAATTTCCTTAGGCAATAAAATAAACAGTTAATAGAAATTGCATTTAATACAACCCTACTTTGTACAAGTGCTCCTTAATTTACCAGTGTACTCATCTACTTCAGCTCTGTATAAAATTGTGCATCTAGAATTGTCTATACAATGAAAACGAAAGAAGTGAAAGCAGGAATAGTTTTTTTTTTTAAATTTATTGTCCATAATGAGTTACAACATTTAGTGGGTAAACAATGAGTTGTTATCCCCAATTCCTCGATGCCCCTCCCAATACCCAATCCGCTGGATAACCTCCTCCATGGGTCGTCTGGATCAGTCCTTGTGACAGGGGACCATGGATAGCCTCGTATTCAGCCAGGTTCTCCTGGCCATGCCTCTGGACCATCTCCCCCACCTCGGCTCTTACAATCTTTCCACCCCCTCTTCCGCTCAGTTCCCTGAGTCGTGGTGGATGAGTATTAAGGCTGCTTTAAGGTTGTGAGCTTAGGAAAGCAGGAATAGTTTCGATGGTGATGTTCATGTGAAAACAAAAAAGAAAGACAAAAAAAGTGTCCCTATTCCTCAAAGTAGTTTTCAGTTGTCTTAAGAACAGTCGAGGACAGTTATTCTGGTCTCCACTAGCCATTATTATTTTGTGGCCTGGTGATAATTAGGAAGATGGTTAATCCATGGCACAGCATTGAAGTTAAACAACTCATATTGGATATAAACCGATAGGCAAACTGCATCCTGGAGTAAGGTGCACAATGTGAGAGGAAACCATGCAAGGATCACCTGGCGAAGGAGATCTTAACTCCACTAGGATCACAAAATGAAAGTCTAGAAACATCTACATGCACATACTTTATTGCATGTCATGCGACGACCATCATAAAGATAGTCTGAACAGTCACCTCTGATCTGGTCCACTCAGAGTACTTATGGCAGAATTCATTAATAAAGAGAGAATGTTCATCCTCATCAAAGGGGCTGAACTTTGCTGCCATTGCTGTTAGTTTTACTGTAGTCTACCTATAGGGATATATCACTTCACATTGGAAAACACTTGAGCAAAAACTTGTTTATAGTCCCAGTCACCGGCTCCTTCCCTCATTGAGCTGATGACCAAAGTGACCCGTGAGATTCCAGAAACAAGGCAGGATTCTCTCACAGCTCTTGAATGCTCACCCCATTCCTTAGGCAGGATCCTATTGCTGAAAAAACTACAGAAAACCAACTACCAGCATGGAGAGAACCTGCAAGGTCCAGAATGATAACCAGCCCCCAGATGGTAGATAGTGCAGTGTTGGAAGGCATTACATAAGCTGTCAGGGGAAGCTGGTCAACAACAGCTGGAGTAAACAAAGACCACTGGCAAGAAACACAGTCTGCTACCAGGAATAGGATGACCACCATTCTTACTAGGAGAAAACAGCAAACCAAGAAAGGAGGACTTGTCCAATGGAGGAGCCAAAGCCTGGGGGAGGCAATCAACAGCTTTTTAATTCGGACAAATATTCCACTTAGTGAAGGGGAGCCCTTAACTGGAACTGGGGACTTAGGGCAAAATCTAGTGGGAGCTGGTCTCTTGGCCCCCCAAGGAGAGATGCACTATTCGAGGGATGGAAACAGAGAGGGTACTAAAAATAGAATCTAGCTAATTCAGAAAAGTGTATCTCATTTAACCTATACTGATCTCATTCTCCGATGGAGATTCTGTTTGTATCTTTCAGAATGCAGCGAGAGAGCTGTGGCTCATCCAACCCTACCAACATATGGCAGGCCGATAGCTGACATCCTGGCAAGAGATGAGCCACCCCAGAACTACCATGGAGGATCCATATGGAACCCCTCAGAGAATGATGGGATAAACAACTGACCCTTAGCCACAGCCAATCAGTCAACACAGGATTAGCCAGTGAGACAGACACCAATGATTTTCGAAGCAACCTAAAGCAGAAGTACAAAGACCCCTAAGTTCTCAACAATAAAGCAGCCTTAATAGTCACCCACCATGACTCAGGGACCTGAGCAGAAGAGGGAGCAGAAAGATTGTGAGAGTCTTGGTGGGGGAGAATACCCAAAGTCATGGACCCCTTCAGTAATAAAACATACTAGGGCTGGAGGAACCTGGCTGGCTCCTGGGATATCCATGGTCCCCAGCCCCAAGGACTGATCCAGACTGCCCATGGAGGAAGATATCCAGCTGTTTGGGGATGGGGAAGAAGGACATTGGGGAACTGGGGATAACAACTCACTGTTTGCCATTAAATAATATAACTCATTATGGACAATAAAAAATAAAGTAAAAGTGCCAGAAGGCCATGACACTCAAAAAAAAAAAAAACTTTTTTTATATCTTGAAAGAACTTTGCATGCTGTTTCTATTGGCTTATTTTAAAATTAAAATAAATGTCATTGGGTCAAGTTAACTCTTTAATGTCACATTTAAATTGTAGCAAGCTGTGGTAATCAAATTGAGAGTCATACATAAAACTTTGTGAGCTGTGATCATCAAATACAACATCCAGCCACTGTGATTCCAATTCACAAACACATTTTAACTCCAATCTCTATATTGAAGAAAAAAATTGTGTCCAGTCCTTGGTAAAGTTGGACAATTCAAAAGGGCACATAAAAACTGTTTGTCTTTTACTATGAAAGGAAGCCTTTTATTTAAAAAACTCATCAGCTGGTGGTTTGTTATGAAGAAAGCACACTGTGGTGAGGATTGTGCCTTTTTTAAGCCTTTTCTTTCATCTATTCCTGTATAAAGCGAATTGCACAAAAGCCAGACAGTGTCACCATATCCTTCGACTCTCCACATAATCCAGGCATCAGAAAGGAGCTCAAAAGCCATGTTATTTTCTCTTCATTGTGTCTTGAATAGTCATTTATTATATAAGGAGCCCTTTGATCATTTTGAAACAAGCTCTTTTTGAAGCTCCAGTAAGAGTGTTCTCCCAGTAAAGAACAGTTGGGAATTCTGCATACATGTTAAGTACCTGCTTTGCACACCTTCTTATTGGGCCTTTATAGCATGTACAGCCTCACAAGGAGGGCTGTGGAAGGCTAGGGAGAGAGAGATGAGAATTTCCCAAAACAAAACAAAAGCCATAAAAACAAGGAGCTCCTTTCTGTCAAGAAAATGCACTGTAATGAAGAGAAAAAATTGGGAGGAGGTATCACATTGGCAGACAATTTTTAAAATATTTTATCAATTATGTATTTATTTGCAAGGAGAGAGAGAGAAAGAGAGAGAGAGAGAGAGAGAGAGAGAGAGAGAGAGAGAGAGAGAGAGAGAGAGAGAGAGAGATATCCAGGGCTTCTAGTCACTCCAAATGCATGTGCCACTTTGTGCTGGCTTGGGTACTGGGGAATCAAACCTGGGTTCTTGGACTTTTCAGTCAACCCCCTTAATTGCTGAAACCTTTCTCCAGTCCAGCAGGCATAATTTTTAAGTTGAAGACGACCTGGACTACAGTGAGGTCCTACCTCAGCCCCCCCGAAAAAAAAGGATTAAGTTCAAATGTGCATGTAACCACTAACATAATTTACTTTTTTAATTTTGTTTTTTTTAATCAGATATGTTGACAAAATTACTAAGAATTCAAGTAGGATAATTTCACAAAATCCAAGTGGGTATTCTCTTCCTACAGTAGTGGATGAACTGTAGTAGCTGAGTGCTGAGTATGGAAAAAAAAATCCAAACTTGTCTAATCCTCCCAAATTCATTAATATTTCCCTTTCCTTTTAACGGTTAAATGTAGAAGTTATCTTTGCTGGAGCATTTTGAAATGTAAGATGTTATTAGGTTCTGCACAGGAAATGGCCATTTCAGATGTCCTTCAGACATTCACACTTTCATGGTTTTAGGGAAAGGTAGTTTCTCTGTTTCTTTTTGCACTCAAGATTCTCTTCATATATCTAGAGTGGCTACAACTAAAGCCATGTGGGTTAATTGGAAGCATGGAGGTAAAGTGTATGGTCAAAGAATATTTTCTGAATACCATTTTCTCTGACCAATTTTTAACACATCAATGATCAGAATTAATGAAGTTTTGGAAGGACATAATAATTACAAAAATAGATCATGAGAGACTTATAATACATTGTACCATTCATAAAACATGTTGGCAAAATTATAATTAATAGGACGTATAATGCAACACTACCTTAAAATAGAAAACAGAATCCACTTGGAACCAACACATGGAGCTAATGCAAAAATCAATGTTCACTGTGCTGGTTGCTTATAAAATTACGCAATTAATTCTGTGTAAACTAATCTATTCACAATGCACACTGCAGCATTGCTGACAACTATTAGATTAAGGAAAGAGAACTTTAATGAGATCCCATGAGAGTCTCCAGATTTAATCACTTTTTCCTCCCTAATATTATTTTATCTTGTATAATAGACACCACTTTCCATATCTGATATACATAAAGGTGAATCCACTATTAAATTGATTACTAGGAACCAGAAGACGGTCTAGTATGCATCTGTTGAGCTGATTTCAAGGTAATGGTGGCTTCAGAAATCTGTATAATAAGCTAGCTTCACTCAATCATGGAGTTGCTAGCCTCTTCCTATTGTATACCACTGGGCTCTCACAGACACTAATGAGCCATTACAAAATTGCAGGGTTAACATACTAGGAACCACATGAAGATACATAGTCTCGTGTACACTCAATTCTTGTTTGCTATAGTCTGATTTATTCCAGAAGAAAATACAAAATACGAAGTAACAGTTTAAGGTTAGTCATTTTTAAAACCCTGCTACATATGCATATTGATTTGCTCATGAACCAGTTTATCATTGATTACTAAGCATCTCCATAGACCATTATGCACAGGGTAAGCAGAAAAAAAATAACCATCTTTCTGGTGGTTGGGGTTTTCATTAAGGCATTATTTTCAACACTGAGATTGACTTTGATCTCATTTAAAAGTATGCCACCTGGATGAAAGCTAAATGATTCCCCAAACACTCCCCTGTGTTTTCATTACATACTTAATTGAAATGAAATAGACCTGAAAAGGAAAGCATACTGCTGTTAAAACTATGCATTCCAGTAGCATCATTGCATTTGGTCTTAACTTCCTCTGAATCCTGATTCTTTAGTAGTGACTACTACCTATGTGGGTATTGTTCAATTGTCTTACAAAGCTGTATGCAACAATAAATTGAAGAATGGTTGGGTAGATGGATGGATGGATGGGTGGGAGGATGGATGGGTAGGTAGTTAGTGGTTAGATGGATGATTCCCAGGTAGGTGGATGGATAGGTGACAGAATGGCTGAATAGATGTGAGAATTAGCTTTAAAAAGTAACTTGAAAAAAAATCATGCAGCCATCATCTTGGCACAGGCTCCCAGGAGAGGCATTGGCTAGCTTACTTTCCCTTTGCTTCCCCTGCTGGAAGCTCTCACATAGCAGTGAGCAGACACTGTAACAAAATCACTAATGGACACAGACTGGGAGCAACCATTACAGAGATTTAAAGGACATTGAATGAAATAAGTTAAAGAACAGCTACAAAAACATAGAGAGTGATAAAAGGAAAATCCAAGAAGAGAAAAAATACATGTATACCAAGGAGAACAATGGGTCCAGAAAGCTGGAAGGCTGCTTAGCAGTGAAGGGATCCTGGTTTGGTCATGCAGCAGCATTTAAAGTGGTAATGCTCACATATATATTTTTTTCTTCAGAACAAATGCTTTTTTCTGTCAACCTTGATTTCACTCCATCCCTTCAGAAGCTCCTCTCCACAAACATCAATACTCTCTTCCAAATACTCCTCATTATCATGCGACAATAACACAGGATATTAGAAAACAAACAGGGATTTTTATTTGTGTGATTGTGGGTTATTTCTCCACTTTTGCTCCCTGCTAGAAAATGGCCCTGATATTTGGGTCTATCTAATTATATCATTTCTTGTCTCCAGTGTTGCTCCTAATACAAATTTTCTATTTAAAAAGATGGAAAAGATAAAGAAAGTCATACAAAATTGCTTTGTTTTAATATGTAGCTGTTCATAGTCAGTGTTTATTATACGTAAGATTTTATGGTTTGGAAAGGAAGTGTATAAAATACATGCTCTTTTAAATTTTGATAACGATAGGCCAAAGGTAAGATCCTGTTGCTGAAGAAACCACAGAAAGACGTCTAACAACACCTAGAGACACTGCGAGATCCAGAATGGTATCCAGTACACATATGGTAACAAGTGCAATGCCGGAAGGCTCAACATAATCTGCCAGAGGAAATTGGTCACTGATATTTGGAGAAAGCAGAGAGCACCAATACAAAATGCAGAGTGTTTCCATGAGAAGGCTGAACACACTACCTTCTGGGAGAGATCAATGACCAAGAAGTGATCACTGGCGCAATAAGGCGACAAAACCTGGGAGTGGTCAGTATTCAACAGCTTTTAAATTGTCAAGAAATCCACTCAGTGACAAGGAACCCTTAACTGGAATTAGGACTCAGGGAAAAATCCTACAGGAACCAAAAACTGGGGCTCCAAAAAGAAATCCCCATTACCAGAGAACTACAGAGAGACTAATCTCAATAGAATTTTGACAAATTATAAATGTGTGTCTCACTTAACCTATACTGATCTCACTCTCTGATGGAGATTCTGTTTGTATTTTTCAGAAGGCAGTGAGAGATCTCTGGTCATTTCAATTCCATTGATGAATCATAAGTCAAAGGCTGATATCCCAGCAAGAGATGAACCACCCCAGGCCTATCATGCAGGCCCCAAGTGAAACACTTGAGACAGTGGTGGGGCAAGAAAGAGACCTATAAACACAGCCAATCAGTCATCCCAGGATAAGTCAGTGAGACAGACATCAATGACTTCCAACACAACTTAAAATAGAAGCACAGAGACTCTTAAGGTCAAAACAACAACAATGAAAGAGACTTAAAACTCACCCTCCATGAGTCACGGAACTGAATGGAAAAGGGGATGGAAAATTTGTTAGAGCCATGGTGGGAGAGATTACCCAGAGACATTACCCCCTCAGCTACAATTCATAAAGCAGTAGAGGGGGCAACCTTGTTGCCTCCTGTGCTATCCATAACCCCTTGCCACATGGATTGTTCCAGTGTGCCCACCGAGGAGGATACCCAGTGGATTGGGGTAGGGGAGAGGGAAATGGGAATATAAGCACAATATTTACTCAATGTATCTAATTTTGGGTAATAAAGATAAAATAAAATAAAATAAAATTTTTGATAATACAAAAAATAGTAACAGCTGCACCTTCTTATACAGTGTAAACATTAATTTTACCTGTGAAGATCCCTCACAAAATTATTTACCTGCAATGATAGGTATGAATTAGCCTGCCATGCCTTTTGGCATTTATTAAAAATTTCCCTCTGTTCTCAGTAAGAAAATATTTTGACAAAAAAAAAAAAACAAGACACCCTTCTCATGCACTTTTCACTATTCTTCCATGTGAATTCTACTCAGAGAAGGATCTCTCATTTGGTCAGTTGTCTGGTAAACCCTGAAGAATGAGGACATATCAAGAAGAATAGTAGGTGTGATGGTTAGGTTTGTTGTCAACTTGATCTTTTTAAATATCTTTAGTGGGTCTCTGAGGATGTTTACAGGAAGGCAGCCTCTCAGTAAGGGGCAGGATATAAGGAAGCTCAGGAGAGCTAGAAATTAACATTCCTTCTTGTGTGGGAAGTATAGGAGGGAAATTCCAGAGACTCAGGAAACCATTAAGTCTGGGATAGGGTTGCAAGTTCCCACCCTAAGGATATATAAAGCAGGAGAAAATTTCCTCACTACTCGAGTCTGCCTTCCTACCTGCCTGCCTGCCTGCCTGCCTGCCTGCCTGCCTGGCTGGCTGGCTGCTGGTGCTTGGGATTGAAACAAGCTTCCTCAACCTTCTAGCCTGGACTGAAGACCAGCTGCTCCTTAGGAAGCCTTTAGATCTTCAGTGCTGGATTAGGACTGCTGAGGCATCCAGCCATGTGGATTGAGCAGTGATTAGTTCCTTGACTCTTGGATTTTCAGACTGCTATTGTGGGACTGCCATGAGCTAATCCAATAAACACCCCGCCTTTTTTTTTAGCACAATTCACTCTGTTGATTCTGTACCTCTCGAGAATCCTGACTAATACAGTAGGTAAAAGTTGTAAGTGCTGAAGGGAAAATCATTTTATCTAAAAAGACATGGAAGTATTTTCACATGTAAATAAAAGTCAGAGAAAGAATCTCAGCTTTTCTTGTCTGATTTAGGTATAAGGAGAGGCAGAAATATTATTTAGTTCTTCTATAGCGGTACTGTTTGTATGCGTAACTGATTTTTTTTTATATTCAGCTCTCATTATATACTTCATACATTTTTAAGGTTTAATTAAGACTTACTAGCTAGCTCTCGACTTCTTATTCATTTTTAAATTTCAAAGATATAAAATTCCATACAAAACTCTAGGAAGCAAGCACATGAATTAGCACAATTTCCCACCAGAGCACTTGTCACTCACTTATTCAATATTTACCCAATTTAATACAAGGTATGCTCCCTGGAGAGATGCTGTAAGTTACTTACTATACTTTCTTAGCTTTGCTGAAACTTTGTATAAACCCACAATGGTCCATGATTATATACTGAATGAACATAAGGTTTATAAGACCTGGGTAAATAGATGGCTCAGTGAACACTATACTTGTAAGCATGACAGCCTAATTTTCAATCGCCAGATCCCACAAAAAGTCAAAGGATATAATGGACATCTATAATTCTCACACACTTAGAGAGAAAAGAGGCAGGGAGAGGAGTCTCTCCCAAGTCCCAGGCCAGATTGCTTAGTGAACAGAGAGGTGAACAAGAAGACACCATACCTCAAAGGAGGTAAAAAGCAAAGATGGACACTGAAAACTTGTCGTTTGACCTCCAAACACACACAATGGTGCACATACCTTCACTCACACAAAGAAACACACACTTATGTACATTCCACACACACAAAGACACACACACAAAAAAAAACCTCTGTGATAAACACGTCCATATTCACAATGTCCTTTGGAGTTGTTGGAAATGGTTGCTTGCACTTTCTCTCTCTGTGAGTCCTGAAAGCTCAAAAGTTTTGAATCCTCACATGAATCTAATAATAACAATTTCTGCAAACATATATTTATCAAGTGCTTTGTATTAGTCACTCTTCCAGCAGTTTAAAAATATTAATGTATGAACTAATTCCATCAGTGTTCTAAGATTCATTATGCCTTGTGTAGTTGTTTTGCAAAATTTGGCCATATTCTGAATAAAGAATTGTTCTCAAAACAAAAGAGGGCATACCACCTACAGAAGTTATTTTGGTTCTATGAGCCAACACTTAGAATACATTTACTTGCTAATAATAACCTTACAGTGCACATTTATGTTCCAATAATAATACACTTACATTCCACTCTTTGAGACACAACAGTGGAGGTGAGGACCACACACCTGTCACCAATACCAAATGACTGTGAATGTTCTAATTAGAAAGCAATTTAAAGAGCAAAATAATAACCCTCATAATGTCCACATTCAAATTCCTGAAGCCCATGAATATGTCACCTCAAATGCCAGGTAGGACTTTGCTGATGATATTAAATAATTAAGAATCCTAAAATCCTGATATTATCCTGAATTATGTGGGTAGTTCCAATGTGATTGCAAATATGCACAGGAAGACAAGAGAGAAGAGGAGGACAGAGCATGAGGAGGTCAAATTGAAAGATGCTATGTCCATTTGGCACTGAAAACGAAGGAATAGGCTGAGGAATTCTGGTAGCCTCTAGAAGATCGAGGGCACAGCTGAAAAAGTTCTCCCACAGAGCCATTAGAGAGACCAAGTTCTGCAGACACTTTGACTTTAATAAAGACTTCTGACCATGGCAATGGTAGGAGAACAGATATTTGTGGTTTCAAGACACCAAGTTTATGGTAACTACTGACTCCAATAGCAGTGACTAATGCAAGTCATGGAACTTAGATCTATGTAGACGGGAACTTACCTTTCACTTGTGGAAAGCAATAGTTGTACTTCTTTTGAGTTCATACAAAATATACTCTACCTACATTCTAATTATTTCACAAGTACATGAAGTAACATGATATTCTAAGTCTAAGCTAACATTGTGTTTCCTCTTGTACAAGCTTAAGCCCTAAAATAAGATTTATGTCACACATGCATTTATAGTATATAGCTGCATAAAATACTTTTACAAATTAAGTAAATAAATACTAAAACATAATGGATTATTATTTTGTACAAGTTGGGTATCACCTTAAGCTTTTAATACATTAATATTAAACAAATAAATTAAGCCTTCTCTTCTCTGGTGTGCTCATCCATATGTCCATGATATAAGTAGTTAAAGGATTGTTAAGGACACTGGTAGGATTACCCATATGCTAAGTACTATTAATTTATAAGTCCTTGCTCACATGCATTGCTCTTCCAGAGACCATTGACACTTCTGAGACAGAAGCTGCAATTGAGCTGATGTTTTGCTTTTTTTTTTTTCCACAATGGCCATGTTACAATGTAATTGAGGAGACACAGCTGTTAAGTCCAAGCAGGTGAATCTTTGAATTGAGTCTAGAGCATGTTATGTAGAAGCACTCAGACATGACATGACCTGTTTTTTTTGGAGGCTGAACCAGAGGCATATCTTAACCCTTGGAGATATTACTTCCACAGTTGAAGGTCCAAACTACACAACTTTACAATAATTTTAGAGTCAATTTTAAAAGTAAATTCAAACTCTGAAAATATCATATAAAATACTAATGTAATTGCCATCTAGAATCAATATTTCTTATTTGATATTGATATTTTTCTACAGCTGTCATATAGGAAGTCACTGTGTGTGTGTTTGTATGTATGTGTGCAGTTGCACCTGCATTTCCATGAATATATATGGAGGCCAGAGATTGACCTATGGTGACATCTTAAGTAACCACATTCCACCTCCTTTGAAACAGAGGCTCTTATTGGCCTGTAGCTCACAAATTAGGCTAACTAGCTAGCTAATGATTCCCAGAGCTCCTCCTGTCTCTGCCTCCTCAGAGCATGGATTATAGTTGTCAGTCGTGACTATAGGTGGTATTTTATGCGGGTACTAAGGATCAAACATAGGTTTTCATGCTTATGAGGCCAATATTTTACCAAAAAAGTGTTATTCCTAACCCTGTGTGGTGGTTTGCATGTAGAATGCCCCCTTTATGCTCAGTACCCAGTCTTCAGTTCGTGACATTGCTCATGATGTGGTAGAACCTTTAGGGACATTTAAGAGGTGGATCCCTGCTGGAGGAAATGTTGGAAATATGTAGCATGTATTTCTAATTTTAGGATTGACAGGTAAGAGACTGTCTTCAGTAGCAGATGAGGCTGGGATTTTGAACAGTTTTGGGACTGGCATAAGGACCTTTAGAGTTGGACAAAGGCATTCTGCATCATGAGATGGACGCAAGTCTGTGGTGACCAGGATTAGAATGTGGTGGTTTGAGTGTAAAATTTCCCCCACAGGTTTATGTGCTCATGTGTTTGAATACTTACCCTGGGTTGTGGTTCTGTTCTGAAAAGTTGAGGTAAATTTAGGAAGTGGAACCTTGCAGGAGGAAGTGGATCACTGAGGGTGGGCCTTGATGGTTTATAGCTTAGCCCCACTTATATGCACAGAGGACAGAGGACAACACCAAGTGCTGGTTCTCTGATCCACCTTGTTTTGAGGCAGTGTTTCTTGTCATGTACCCCTGCTTTCTTTGCTAATCCTTTGTCTCATCTATGAATTCTTTTGCTTTTTTTTTAAAATAAATTATGAAGTTTGCTACATGAACATATTGTATACTGACCATATCCCTATTTTGAGGCAGGGTGTCACTCTAGCCCAAGCTGACCTGGAACTCACTTTGTAGCCCCAATTGACCTCAAACTCACAGCAATCTCCCTACCTCCTTGCAGAGGTCTCAATTACGTGTTCCTTATAAACTCATGTGTTCTGAATGCTACATCTCCAGGTGGTGGCAAATTGGAAATTGGGCCTTGCTAGAGGAGATGTGTTTTTTGGGGGTGGGCTTAGGGGTGTTATACCCAGCTTGCCAATGCCAGAGGAGCTTAATCTCCTCTTGCTGTTTTCCACCTCATGTGGCAGAGATGGTGTCCAGCCTCTTCTCATGCCATACCTAATCCCTGCCATCATGAAGCTTCCCCTAGAGACTTTTAGCTGAAATAAACAACTTTCCTCCCATCAGCCCTTTTGGACAGGTGCTTTATGACAGCTACAAGAAAGTGCTGAGATGCAAAGCATGCTCAGCAGCATTAGCTGTTTTGGAAACACTTCCTTCAGCCTTTTCATCCATTGTATTGTCTTTCATTTATCAGTTTGAAAAATAGTTCTTTCAAATAACTCTGTTGTACTTTATGCCATTTTCTGCATAACTAGTACTTTCATTTCACATAACATTAAAATTGAATACCCAGAGCCTAAATCATAATTTTCCAGAAAGCACACATTCTATATAGCATTTGCTATAAGTAATGTATGATGTCACAACTTAGTTTTAGCATGGGAATTTGGGTAATATCAACATAATTTATTTTGCATTTAGTAAACCTTTCAGTCATACAAGAGAAAGGGGGAAATAGATAATGTCTTGTCTACTGACTTGGGAAAGTTAAGCATTATACATGAATATATGGCAAGAAAATGATATTAAAAATCCATTTCATACCATTATCACACCATTTTTGTCAACACACATCAAGCCTGTGATCAATAGAATGGAAAATATCTTCCATCTTCTGAATGCAACATATGACTTCTATAAGTATTAATGGACACATTATCTCTGTGTAGAAATGATGCAGGAATTCTTTGTGCAAATATCCAGGTCTCTAAAAGCTGTCCAGCCCTCAGCCTACTGATCATGCTAGTGAGCAGTTGAAACATTTACATCAAGCCTGTCACTGAACAAATGCTCAGTTGTGCAATTCAGTGTTTTATGAAAATTTTCCCTATCCAGAGCTACAACTTATAATCACCCCCATGCAGCTTTATTGTGGTAATAGAACACTAAATGAAATAACAATAGCCTTACTTGCAAATTTCTCTTTATGACACTGTGGATTAAATCTAAGATTTCCTTCTCTTCCCTGAGGAATACAATTGTTCTTCATTAAAATAGCAATCTGTTCTCCAAGAAACAGCAAGAGTAAGTTTCTTGTTTGAACATAAACCCCAATGGCTTGTGTACCTGCATGGATTCCTTTGAAGTTCTTTCTTTAGCATGTGTGTGTGGTGTGTATACATGTATTCATGTTTGTGGACACATGTGTTGAGAGTGATTACGTGGTGTGGAGGCCAGAAGTTGATATCAGAAATCTTCCTAGGTCACCCTCCTTCCTTCTTATTCATTGAAACAGGGTCATTCACTTGAACCCAGAGCTCATGAGTTCTTCTGGTCTAGCTAACCAGTTTCTCTGGGAATAACCTTTCTCTGCCTCCCTAACACTGGGATATAAGGCAGGCCACCATGTCCTTTCAGAATTTATGTGAGTCCTGGGGTTCCAAGCTTAGGTCCTCATAGTTGTTTTAGGACTGAACCATCACCCCAATCCTGAAGTTTTTAACAGTGCTTGTTCATATTGCCACCCATGTCTGATGAGGTCTTCTGTGATCTTCCCTAAGCTGATCAAATTCCAGACAGTGTCTCCCTTTATCATTGCATTTCTGAGTCTAAATTCTAGCCTTTTAAGCAATCCAGACCAGACTAAGCCCGGCCCCAGTCCATGCAGCCTGTCTCTCCTCTGTCTCTGTCTCTGTTCTCTCTGTGTGTCTCTGTTCTCTGTGTGTCTCTGTTCTCTTTCTGTCTCTTCTCTCTCTCTCTCTCTCTCTCTCTCTCTCTCTCTCTCTCTCTCTCTCTCTCTCTCTCTCTCTCTTCCCTTCCTCTTCTGGATCTCTGCAAACTGCCTTTCTTCTATTCTGACTCAGCTTGTGCAGCACCTTTTCAGAGAACCCCTTCCATTTTCTCCCCCCATTTTCTCTATCCAAGATCTTTGTTTCTTTCCTAGAATGACTTTATGTGCTTGCTTATGTATTAGATAACATTCTGAATAATGACAGATCTGGGGGTAGATTTGCCCTTATCACAATGCTAGACACACTCTCACCTCCATAAATATGTGATGAATGAATGAATGAATAAAACCAGAATATCTCTCTCCCGCACACACTTTACTTGGAGGCAGATTTCCCCACCCATTATAGTCCTACATTTAAATGTTTTTGTACTAATATTTCCTAGCAGAAACCTTTTCAAAACAATTCAGTCAGGATTTTTAGAAGGCAGTGCCTTTTCAGATGCACACAAGACTTAAATGAGGAAAAAGTCAAGCTACTAAAGTTTCCTTTGTCTGCAGACTTCTCAACTGCCAATCAGCACTAGCCGTCTGTAGCAGATTGGGTGTAGAGGATCGTTGAGCTGGCATGTGCACTAATTCCATGTGATCTAGTTTCCTCTGCTGCCCAGGTGAAAATACTGACAAAGATGAATAGAGTTTGCACGTGTTCTGCACTGATGAATTTCCTGTTGGTTTCTGAAAATGTCTTCTCTCTTTTTGCATGTGTATGTCTACATTTTGTACATGTATATACATATGTATATATGCATGTCTTTATGTGTGGACACATGTATTGTAAGTGTACGTGCCTGTGAGTGCACTTTAGTGTGGAAGCAAAAGGACCACTTTGGTGTGCCAGCCAACTCTTCTTGCTCCAGGATCACTCAGTGGCCTGGAGATCACCAATTCCACTAGTCTACTCAGCCAGGAAGCTCCAGTCATCCACCTTTCTCCACCTCCTCAAAAATGGGATTACAAGTGTGTCCACCACCCCAGGTATTTGTGGATCCTGAGGATCAAACTCAGGTCCTCATGATTGAACTCCACACACTGAGCCATCACCCCAGCTACCCAGTTTCTGAGCTTCTATCAAGAACATCTTGTAAAATCAAAAAATTGGGTGTGGTATCCAGAAACACTGTCCAGGTTTTCTCAAACGTTGGTTCTCTGGGGATGAATGGTCATATTTAAGCTGCGCTTTTCAAAAAAAAAAAGTGTGGTATCTTTTGGTCAATGGCATCTAATGCTTATGGAGAAAATAAGTCTATCAAATACATTGTGGCAGCATAGAACCTTGACAGTAAAGGACAATTAAGACGTTCAGATCTTTCTGGTATGACTACAACTTCCTTAAGATGTATGAAAGTGCAAACTCCTAAGTTTTTGTAGAGAAAGGTTTGATCTGCAATCAACTTATCTGTGGTTCATACTATGCATTCTGGTAAAATATTTCAGAATTTATTCTCCTAAGCTTTATAAAACACAATTTTAATGTTACTTCTCCTGACAAATACATAATTGGATTTTTTGAATACTGGGGTCAAACACAGAGCGTTCCCCAATTTAGACAAGTGCTCTACCCCTGAGCTACCTAATTGTAGGTTGGAGTTGAATACAGTATATACCTCAGACTGTGATCCAATTCAGTCCTTCCTGATCTAGACTTCCAAGAGCTATGATTAGCATCATCTACCCCCATGTCAGTGTTCAACTTCACTCTTTGTAAAGAGAATTTTTCACATAACATGTACATTTTTAATTGTGCTCATTAAGCAATCAGTCTTTTTTTAAATCAGTGTCTTATTGCATAGCTCATACTAGATTCAGCTTCATTTTTCTGCCTCACCCTCCTGAAGTCAAAGATTACATGCATATGCCATCATGTCTGGCAAAATATTATCTGATTACTTTCATCTGTAAAATATTGTGATATGTTTACAATCCAGTTTTGCTTACATTTCCTGTTGCCTTGTGATAAATGTGTCTCTGATCCTATGTTTTATATTCAGGATATATTAAATGTAGTGTCATTCAGAGCATTAACCTTATCGATATTTAAATCATTAGGCTGATATTTGAAAAAAAACTTAATATAACTAAGTAATAGAACCAGTAAATAAAATATAATGTGTGTGCTGAAAATGAAAAAAGAAACCTTCAGAAATCATATGGTAGCCAATAAATGAGTCACTTAATAGATAGCAAAGCACCTTTTCCAAAAGTAGGCGGTAACAGTTTTGAGAGAGATGCTTCAAAGCACAGAGCCATTCTATAATTAATCACCTAGCATGTGGCAGAAAATACATGCTAATTTTGCTCATAGTAAGCACACAGCAAATGCTTGACAATTTGAAGCGTTTTCTATTTGCTGAAGAGAAGTTAATGAGATAGCATAACCAGAGTGGCTTCAACACAAGTGCAGTTGGGGTGATGTTGCTTTATACAAGGGCCTTGTGTGTGCGTGAGCACACTTGTGCTCTTAAGCTTAGATTCTCAACTGCATGGTCTCTTGCATTGTGCACTGCCATAATTCCCTTAGTAGCATCATGTAAGTCAGCTTTGCAGGGAGTCATTCCAGAAAACAGAGTTAGAATATTCCACATCACTGCAACTATTGCTTAAAAAACTTTAAAGACACAACACCTCTTTCTTCTAAATGTCGAATGAGTTATATCGTCTGTCTTAATGAGTATAAATGAAAAATCTACTCATACAGAGGGATACATTACTGAAAATACTGCCCAAAGGATGTATATTACTCATCAATACAGTGGGCATTTGTGCCCACATCTCATATTTTTAATGAAGGATTTCAAAGTTGTACATTTTATTAAAATTCAAGTCCATTACTTGTTTTCTTGTACTATAATAAAATGCTACTATAATAAAATGTAATGTAGTACATAGTATAAAGGGTTGTTAGATAACTGTCCAAAAATATGTGTGCCTCAAAAAAGGTAGAAAGATTATACACGTAAAACCAGGAGCTAAGAGAGTTGACATTCTGTACTCAGATCCTAAAATTTAAGTTCCTCATTGTTATTTTTTTTTCATTTTATATGCACAGTAGGCACAATAAGAACAAAATTTGTTTACCCTGAATTGGCTGAGCTTCTAGAACTGGCCTTAGAAGAGGCAAGAGGATATAGTTAGCGGCACAATTAGATACAGAGGAGAAATTAACCCAGCTTTCAAATGAGGCAGGTGCTGTTTTTCTGCCATGAACAGCTGATATCTGGGCCATCTCAGAATTGAAAAGCACCTCAGTTAGGTCCTTATCACCAAGCATCCTTAGGATGAGTGTGGATATCCAAACCCAACCTTCTACCAGCCCTCCAAGTAATAGGCCAATTCCAAAATGAGGATGCAGTGGTAATGCCTACTTCCCAACTTCTCCACAATGTTTAGTTTTGTGTCACCTGTTACCAAACCAGAGAGGGCTCTTTCTTTAAATGAGTGGAGAGGCCTTTCAGAACATGAGAACAGTATTCAAGTCACATTTTATCACATCAGAGTTTTCCCAAATGGTAACCAATTACACTGTGATGAGCAGTGCTAAAAGTTAAATGTTCATTAAACAAGATTAAACATTTATTTTGCTTAGGAAAGATGATCGCTAAAAGAATACTTTTCCCTTGCTTTGTAAATGCCACACTTTCTTTGTCCATCTCTTTTAAGAGTGCACAATCTGAAAATGATTGTTCTCTAGCCTGTCCACAAAGGCCACCTTATGCATACACTCCTTTTATATTGCCATCATCATTGGCATTATGCTGTGTTTCAGCTCTTTAAACTCGAGTATCCTGATATTGGGAGGCAGGAGTGCTAGACTCAGAAAAAGGCAAAAAGACTCATATTGATATTTCCTGGGCAGGTGATTGTAAGCCTCTTCAATCCAGAGAGTGTGTCTAAAAATCACCCCATTATTTATCTATTAGCACTGTGGTTTTAATGCACTAGGAATAACGTAGAGTTTCATTTATTAATTAAATGTGGGAACAAAGCAGAAGAGAGACAAGGGTTCAATTATTTTTTCAAAGGTGCTTTGTTCCTTCTTGAGGATGCATTTGTACCTATGGCATCAATGACCCTGAGGTGACCTTAGCATGTGCCTGAGGAGGACATCAGTGAATGCATTACAAGAATGACATTTGCTGCAAATCATGTTTTCATCGTCTGACTCCCAAGAGCTGTGGGTCTTAGGTAGATGTGAATTTCATATCACTTTAAATTGATAAATCTCCTGTTTCATGAGGACAGAGCAGGACTCAAGCCAGAGCCAGGTTTTAAGACAACAGTGTCACCTGGTTAAAGTTTAATGAGTGTCCGTTGTTTTCATTCTGTCTGTATTTGTAGTTCTGTTTCATGTTCTGCCTCTAATGTTGATGTTTTATTTCTAACTAGTGAAATAAAGCATCCATTTAAGTTGTATTTTCTAATAAGCCCATTAAAATCATAGTGATGCAAGGATATTAGAGAGGCAATGAAGTTGGTGAATTTGGGGGAGTATGTCTTAGAAAACCAAAGATTTATGAATGACCAGTTACCTAAGGGAAAAAACAAAAACACAGCACAAAGCTTGTGTGAGAACACAGGAGCAGAGAAGAGAGGAGCAGCCTGTTGTTAGAGAGACGGTCTCTAAGGATACAACACTTGACAGAAGAATAATGAAGCCTGAGTCCCAGTGAATGTGGAAACCATGTGACAGTTACTTGGCCAGCAAAGCCAGGGGAGATTTTCAGGAAGTAAGTGACATCACGGTCAAAGTGACAAGCGAGAAAGGGATTTGAAAAGTGACATTTAGGCCTCAGTGGAGAAGAGAGACTATAAAAGGAAGAAATCTGGTGAGGGTTACAGTAGTCTAGAGATTAGAAGACAGAACAAGGAATTTTCCAGAAGGGCTGAAGAGGAAATAAATCTCTAAGTGTCAAGGAGAAAGTGGATGCAGGTTTTGTGGTAGTTTAAAAGTATAGGAAGGATGCAAAAGGAAGAAAATGGCACATTGATAAAGCAAGACCAGAAAAATAGTGTTTTGTGCTACAGGGAAAATTAATGAATTTCATCAAAGAGGCTGAGGAAAAACTCAGAGATTTTATGTATTCCAACAGTCGGAGTAAATATCCTTAGAGAAAACTCATTACCATTCTCACCAAAAATCTTGGCCACTGTGTGTGTGTGTGTGTGTGTGTGTGTGTGTGTGTGTGTGTGTGTGTGTGTGTGTGTGTGTACTTGTAGAAGTCAGAGGACAACTGCAGATTTCATTCTCAGATGCTGTCCACCTTTTTATTTGACAGAGTCCCTCATTGGCTTGGAACTTTCCAAATGTTCTATGCTGGCTGGCCAGTGAGCTCCAGGAACCCACCTGTCTCTATTTTCCTAATGTTAGTATTAGAAATACACAAGACCACAACCAAAAATTTTACTTTGGCTCTGGAGATTGAACCGTGGTCCAGATGCTTGCAAGGCAAGCATTTTAGTGATTGATCTATCTCCCCAGCTCCTCTGCCACTCGACTTTTTTTTTAAATTCGAAGTAAGCAAGCAGAATTTAATATTTGTAGAGTTTAATGTTATATCATCCAGCAATAAAACTTGCTTAAGAAATTTGCATAGTTTTGTGAACTGAATTTCACTAAAAAAGCCAAACCTATGTTGAAGAGTACACAAGCCTGACTGATGATTTAAAATGTTGTTGTGTGTTTGGAGAGATGGCTTGGTTATTGTTTCTCGCATGAGGGCCAGAAGAGGCTGAGACCACTGAGTTCAGTTCCCAGAACCCATGTAAATATCTGGGGGTGACCATGTGCTGCTGTAACCCCAGTCTTGTTGGGAGCACAGACCTGAGAATCACTGGGTTGCACAATACCACAAAGCTCCAGAATGAGTGAAGAGACTATCTCGAGAAAACAAGCAAATGGGCAATGGAGAGGAATATCTGACAGCCCCCTCTGGCCTCCACATGTGTGCATGAGGCACTGCACCTGCTCAAACATATGTATACACCACATACAAACACCTCACATACACCACATCACACCTACTATGCACACATGCACCCAGACACAAAATGGATTATGAAGGGTTAGAACTTTACAGATCCGGAACTAAAACTCTCTTGCACTATCTTTAAACCCCTTCATAGCTTTTTATCACCCAAATAGGTGTCTACCTGATATTCTCTTGATTGTCAGATAAAACCTAGAATGTATTAACTTAGCAGATAACTACCTTACACAAACCCTCAAACTAACTATGTCACCAGTTAGTGTTTCAACCTATAGGAGAGATTTTTCAGCTTGGCTGTAACCTGTCTACCTGTATTTAGTAAATCCATTCCTTTAGGGTTGTCATTTCTTCTGGGACAATGACTGTCCATATAACCTCTTCCAGAGTGGCAAGGAAGCATTTAGAGGAATCTTAATCTGCATTCCAGGATATCGTCATCCATACAAACATAATAATAGTAATTTTCTTACTCCCTGTGGAGTAGAGTTGTGCTTTAATATGACAACCTTTTGCAGTTGGTTGAATGGACTAAAAGAAGACAAAAATCTAGCAACCTGAAGTCTAGTTTGAGTCTTGCACCTATTGGTTTAATTAAATATAAGTAGGTGGCATTCAATCAAAGGAAATTTACATAGTTTCCAATAAAGAAACAAGACAACATTTTATGGTTATATGTCCTGCATTTGTCTGTTAAGGTGGTTTTGTAATGAGAAAAAATATATTGTGATATTCTCCAAGTGTTTTTTTACCAAGGCTGGTGGGGGGGGATTCACTTGAGTTTACTTGGATGTAGAATAAAGCTTCAGGGCCTTAAGAATGAGAGCACAATTGGTTTGCAAGCACTGTGAAAAGAAATGTGCCCTGCCACAAAAGGAAGGAGAGGAGGAAGGATGGTTAAGCAGAGGCAGAGAGAACCCCACGGAACCAGTATCTGGATGCAGTAGTTCCTCATCTGTTATCAAACAGCTCTGGGAGAGAAAGCAGGAGCCCAGGGACACTTCCCAGCTACAGTTCCTGACCTGCTTCCTGCACTGCATTCTCACTGTATCCTGGAAGATTAGAGAACACCACTGCCTACCTCCCCTTCTAGTAAAGCCAGCCTTCGGTAGGTAAGGGGCAGTGGAAGTGAAATCTATGGCCATCATTTTAGAGCAAAAATCCTGCTTCCACTTTTATTTGTGGCTATAATAGATTTTAGGAAAGAGAAAGGCTCGTTCTTTCCCTGGAGCTTAGATCCTTGGGCAGTTTAAACATCCAGTCCTCTGCATACTGACTTGGAAAAGCCCTTTTGGATGTGCTGAGTCCCGGTTCACATGCCCACAATACTTCCAAGACACACAGAAAGCACAGAGGAGAAATCTAAATGCATCAGGGTAAAAGAAACAACATACAAAGGGGGGTGGAACCAGGTTGACTCCTAGGATATCAATAACCCCCTACCCCATGGACTGATCCAGACTACCCATGGAGAAGGATACCCAGCTGATTGGGGACAGGGAGGAGGGAAATTGGGTAAATGGGAATATCAACTCATTATTTGTTCATTAAATGTATCTAATTATGGATAATAACAATAATAATAATAATAATAGAATGCAAGCTTCTGAATGGTCTTGTCTCTAAAATTCCCAGCAATGTCCTGCCTCCTTCCTGTCCCTTCAGCTCTGTTCCTCTGGACAAAACCACAGGCACTTCATGGGAGGTGCAGGCAGCATAGTGGCAAGGCTTGTGCTTAGGATGAAACAAGCCCTGGGTTCAATCTGTAATAACAAAGAAATCAAACTAAACCAAACAACAACGAAAATAACACACGGGCTGGAGAGATCGCTAAGTGGTTAAGGCACTTGCCTCCAGTGCCTAAGGCCCCGGGTTCAATTCCCCAGGTCCCACATAAGCCAGACCCACAAGGTGGTAGTCCTGGTGCGCTCTCTCTCTCTCTCTCTCTCTCTCTCTCTCTCTCTCTCTCTCTCTCTCTCTCTCTCTCTCACATCTGCTTGAAAATGAATGAATAAAATATTTTAAAAAAGAAAAACACACACTCACACACAAACAGGTACATAGATAAGGGAATACCTCAGTTTAGCCAAAGCTCAAAACTGTCCTTTTATTTTTTCTTCTCATGGGCTTCAGATAGGAAGTGGAGATTGAAAGGTATATTCCCTTGAAATCATACAAGGCTTCTCAACCAGAATATTTGTTTAAATCTTAAACAGTCATGTGGTAAATAGAATTATCACAGGTGCTGTGTATGTCAGCTCACTGTCAGTAAAACAAAATGCCTGAGACAATTCACTTAAGAGATAAGGTTTATTTCAGCAAACAATTTGCCCAACTCTATGCCATGATTAATGGTCCTTGTTGCATTGAGCCTTTAGGGAGAGAGCCCATCACAACAGAGTGATGTGACAGAGTAAAACTGTTCTTTTTATGACCAAGAAGCTAATAATAATAATAATAATAATAATAATAAATTTTTAAAAATAAAAAGAAGGGAGAATGAGGCACTCAGGATAATTTTGAAGGACATATCTTCAAAGGCTCGGGTCTTCTAACTAGGCTATACTTCCTAAAGTTTCCAGCACTTTCTCATAGGGCCACTCTGGAGACAATGATATCAACACATGGGCTTTCAGGGGACACTTACCCAAACCATAGCAACAGGTTCAACCTGTGTGTTGATTAGCAAGTCTGTCTTTCCCTTTCCTCCCATCTCCTCTGCTAGCATCTTCCAAAAAGGTACTGAGATGGGTGTTTCAACTTCACCCTGACTTTTTCAAAACTAGCCTTTATTAAGAAAATCATTAAGATTCAAAGTTGGATTCTTAGAGTCATGATCCACCATAAATGTCCAGTGACCTTGCTAGAAATTCCAATGAACAGGCCCTAAAACTGCATGAAAAGAAGGTCCACGAGGGCTCAGACTTCCTTACCACAGCCTCACACTGAGACTAAAGCCACCTTGGGCCATCAAACATCACAGCCACCCCAATTGTTGCTAAATGGGATAGAAGTCACTCAGCTGTGCCTTGCCTAAGTATCTGAAGAAAAAAAGCCACAATATTTCATAAAAGGATGTTAAGCTTTTTTTCGGGTGACAGGTTAGTTGGCCATGTATCCGTAGATAAATAGGGAAATGTCGTGTCTCATTTTACATGGCTTAGTACCTGGTCACAGTTCAGACTCATTTTCCATGATTCCATCCTCTAGTTATTGTAGCGGTGCCTTTCTCATGGTTGGGACAAACACTCAACCGGAAGCAGCTTTGGGAGAAAAGGATTTATTTCAGCTAACAGTTTTGAAGGGAAACTTCATCATGGCAGGAAAGCATAGCGTGAGCAGGAAGCTCACATAAGTGTCCGATGACCTTGCTAGACAGTCCAGTGAAGAGGCCCTAAAACTACATGAGATCTCATAGCAGCTGTAGGGAGGAAGCAACAAGCATGAGCTAGCCTTGAATAAGCAGTGGAACGGACTACAAATCCTCAAGTTCCACACCCCAGTGACACATCTCCAGCAAGGCACCCTCTCCCAGTGGCTCCACCAGCTGAGGATCAAGTGTAATGTTTAATCCTAAACATATGAGGCTTTAGAAGACACTCCACTTTCAAACCAAGACAACACTTTCCTCTTCAATAACAAGCTGCTTGGGTATTTTCCTGCTGGTACCTATACATCCACACAACACATACCTCCTGAGTTCAGAAAATGTGTTCAGTCATTCAAGGAATTCCCTATAAACAACTCAGCAAAGCAAATTAAAACATAGGCTAAGTATGATTTCAGGTGTCAATGGAATTGAGGTAGTGATTTATAAAACATGGTTGGTACATGAGATAGTAATGAAAATAATGAACTCTGTGTCACCTGCAGGGGACAGAACCAAAACCTCTCTGTGAACAATGACACCTTTTTTTGGGTCATTGTTGACATACTGATTCTAAAATAAAATCTTTACGAAGGCTTTGTGGTGGGGGGAGTTGTATTTAGCCATATTAAATAGCTGAATTATCAGGAAAGAGAAGTTCAATTAAAACTTGACATAAAGGAGCTGCACTTCTAGAGGTACTATGCCACAGTTTACTTCCTGTATTTTAAATTATTTCATAGTTTCTTAATGATTCATTACCATCACCCAATAGGATTTCTGAGTTGTCTTTTTTGACACTTTTTATCCCTCTTCCTTAATGAAAAGATATTGGTTGTAGATTCTTTTGTCTGAGAAAAAATCTGAAATTTTTTCATCTGTTGTAACTTATGGTTTATACAATCAGATAAAATAAAACAAATGATCATACTACTTCAAATGGTACAAGTGAATGTACTCACTGATTTGAATCAAGGGCAGTTGGACATGCCTATTATCCTAGCATTGGATGGGTGGGGGAGGGGAGGCAGCAGGATCAGGAGTTCAAAATCAAGCTTCTGTGTATGGCACTGAAACATCAACAAATGAACAATTTATTGGCTGAGGAAAGTCTCTGTAATGAGAAAGTGTCTTGGTGAAATTTTGTAGAAAGAAAAATTTGAGACATACCTCAGTATGTATGTCTTCTGTTCAAACTTCAGATATGGGCTGAGAATTTAAATCCTGATGGGAGCTCATTATGGCCGAGGGCAGGTATCATTATATAAGTTCATTGATATATTTAAGTTTTTTTTTTAAAATTCTTATGAGCTATAGTAAAATAGCTTTTTAAAATGAGCATGGTTCTGGCAATATGTGAGAATTTACATTGTCTAACATTGTTCCATACTTTGGGACATCAACATGGACTGAAATAAATTCAAATTTAGAAGACATACTACCATATTTTAATTACTGTAACTTATTAAAATAATCTATATAATTCAAGTTCCTCAATTGGATTTTTAATATTTGTGGACGAGAGATAAATGCACACTTATTTCTGTTTCCCACTTCAGCTTTAACAACTGGTTGTAAACATTGCATACCTACCCTCCTTTCATGTACAAACACCAAAACAAACACCCAAACATATCTACTTCATTCATGACATTCAGTAAAAAGATCCCAGAGTACAGCCTTCAAAGGTAACCAACTGGAATGGGGATACAAATGAACAAAAGACTAAAGTTAACAATCTATTCCTTTCATGACCCATGAAAGCAAAGCAAGAGTGCAGCTTATTTTCATTGAAAATAGTGCCTAG
The DNA here is from genome assembly GCA_004024765.1 of Zapus hudsonius. Classification (NCBI taxonomy): domain Eukaryota; kingdom Metazoa; phylum Chordata; class Mammalia; order Rodentia; family Dipodidae; genus Zapus; species Zapus hudsonius. Next base: position 29,424 of record PVHP010002590.1, read on the forward strand.
CTTTCTGCAGTGATAATTCAATCCATTTAAATGGACATAGGAAACGATGACACACCTTTCAGGCTGTCCTCTTCAGCTCTGAATTTGAAGGGGCAAAGAAAGTAGAACACATGCTTAATTGAGGCAGTAAATACTAGGAGGTAGCAGATTGTCTTACTGTTAAATACAGTAATGGGTTTTTAATGGCCGCTGTCCAAAATTACATGGGAGAAAAATGGTTTATTAGTAATAATAATAGCTGGCACCTTTATCTTCAAAGCACTTTACAAATATTAGCTCATTAATCCTCCAACTGCCCCTGGAAAGCAGCAGATATCTTCAGTGTGAAGTCCATACAGTAAGGAACTAGAAGGTAGTCTTCCTAAGGGTCTGTAAAAGCAGGTCAATTTTCAACTTAAGCAATTCATACCAATGTTTAAACGTGAATAGAATGGATTCACTCTTATGATGGGCAGCCCCTATTTTGAAGGGATAGTGGTTAAGGTCAAATACAATTTATTTGAACTTGACTCATGGAAGTATACATGAGCTGCACCTGAATTGATTAGGGATGGCCTTCTAATATTACTTCAAGCAAATCAATTGTGTTCAAAATCTATTCAGCCCAAATCAATTACAGGCAGAAACTCGTATGCATAGAAAAAGCAAAACTAGCTTCTCTGACAATTCCCAAAGGTCACAAAGCAAAATGTAATAAATGGTAAAATTAAATATTTTTATTTTGAATTTCCATTTTAATCCATTCCCTCATACCCCTTACTAAAAACATAGGTCTCATACCAGTGAACCAAAACAACTGTAATTAATCAATTATTCATGTAAGTGTATGTTATAGATGTGAAAATTATTCTTTGATTTATTTGCTTATTACTATGGACAAACAATTTTCTAGCCTTTATATAACTCATTAAGTATTCTTTCCACCAGTGTACTTTAAATTCGCGAGTGAATCCTCCACTGTGCTCTCAGGTATACTTTATAAAACAAGTTAAGAGAATAATTCAGGGGTGGGCGTGGGGAGAGACGATTCAGCAGGTCCACTGCTTTCATCCAAACAAGACCTGAATTTAATCTCAGGCACCTGGGTGTGTGTATGCATGTCTATAATCTCAGTGCTGGGAAGATTGATTGAGACAGGAGCATTCCTGAGGCTTGCTCTTTGGCTAGAAAAGCTGATTTAGTGATCTCTAGGTTCAGTGAGACTTTCATTCAGAACACAATCTGGATGGTAATTCTGAGCCTAGCAACATTCTGACACAGGGGATGGAAAACAAAAACAAAACAAAACAAAAAAAAAAAAAGAACAAGACACAGAAATAGAAGAAGGGCTTCTTAGAATGAGCAGGGGCAGGGGACAAAAGAAAACAAAATGATGGAGACACAATCCAATTACACTATGCCCATATATTAAAATGCTCAATGAAATATTTAAAACTAAAGTGGAAAAAATTGAAGAAGACATTCGATGTCAACTGCCTGCTCACACACACATATGCATGTATATCTGTATACACCTGCACATGTATGCATGTACACCTGTATATGCATGCACTGATATACATATTAAAATGCACACACATTAAAAAAAAGAAAAAAAAGAAAATCCTGAAATTTCCAACACAAAAATAAATGGACTTTTTGAGAAGTCAGGTGCTGTACTTCAAGGAAGTAGACAGAGATCAACCAAATGCTTTGTAGAAAATCTACCCCACAATTAGTCCAAGAAGATGGTATCTTCAGGATACAGAAAGCAGAAAGCTGCCTCATCTTTACCACTGACTATTGCACAGGAAGGAGCAGCATTTTCAAATGCTATTTACATTATGCAGATTTAAAAATATGTCAACATTTGCTTCTAAACAACCTGAAAAGCATAAAAACAAAGTCTTCTCAAAAGTCCCTAGTATCACCACCTAACCTGGAAAAGAACTTCGTTTCTTTCCCGTAACTGGCAGGCATTAATAAAGACAGTGCCAGCACCAGGACTGGTGTTATGTTCAAGAATAGCAAGGCTGGATCCACTATTTCTATCTTAATCAAGAATGGTAAACACTCACATCTTTATGGAACAAGCATGTAATGAGAGGGCAATTCAGGCATATTGATATTATAGATTACCAGAAACATTTTTTTTTTCAAGAAAGCAGAAATAGGAACTATCAGGGCAGCAAATTCTTAAAGGACACAATTTCGGGAAAATACAAATATCTCCCTTTGCATATTTATTTCTCAAGGAAAACCTTTACTATTAATCCATTGCCTGGCAGATTTTGGCACCTCTTTCTAAATGGCACAAGTCCTAGAAATGTATGTTTCATCGTGTCATGCCTTAGGGAACTTTTTTGTCTATTTTCTGCTCTGGAAACAGAGCAGGTAAGTATGTGTGGATGGCACAGATCCATGATAAGAACCTATGAAGAGGACCCTGGTATTTAAGGGGTGCTGATAGGCATGGGATATTTCAGAAACAAAAGTCCAAGAGGGAAGCTAAAGGATGTTGAAACAATATGTTGGGCTCAAAGGTAGCAAATGAGAGCTTGGGAAAATGAAACACATATTTTGATATTTGAGTTTGTTCTTTGTCACTTGAAAGCCATATTGTGTGATTTCAGACAGAGACCTATCAATGACTGCACTATGGAATTTAAAATAGGTATAATGATGACAGTGCTGTCCTCTGATGACTCTTGCAAAGATTATAAAGCCCACTGTAAATAACTCAGTAAGAGATTTAAGAATCGGTTTACCTAATCTTTAGTTTTATCTCAATCCCACAAGGGCTTCTCAGGAAAAGCTGAATTTGTGGTTTGTGTGTCTGGAGAGCAGGGCTCCATATGCAGCTCTGTTTGACCTGGAGCTCATGCTTCTTCTGCCTTTGCCTCTGTTGAGTGCTGGGATTGAAGGCGTGCGCCACCCATACAGCTCAAGAGAATTTCTTAATGATTAAGTCACTTTCAATGTCTCATGGAGCTGATATGCACACACACACACACACACACACACACACACACACATATCAAATCCATAGAAATATATATAATAGGGTTGAAGAAGTTTAATTTTTTTTAAAGTCTACTTCCCTGTTTTTAGACAGAGCTAATTTCAATCCTGGAAATATAGCTTGTGACATTTTCGGTATTTTTCTAGGCTCATTACAGAGTTTAGCTTACATAGTATCTTTCGATTTGCTGTACCATTAAGTAAACAAATAAATGAATAAATAAAGCTGCAACATTGCATATACAGCATTTTTAAACCTTTCAAATAAGAAGTCAAATAAGACAATCTGAATGCTTTCACATTTGAACAAAGCTAAATACGTGATTTTTAATTCAAATCTTCACTACCTGCTGGCTGGCTACTTGACCTTGAGTTAGTTTTTTCATGTATACAATAAGCTCTCATACTTCCCTTATTTTGTCCACCATTTTATTTTAAAAGTCATGTGAGATACTATTTAAATGTTCTGTTGTAGGTGTATAGCACTTGAATAATGTAGGATAATATTTTTAAATGGCCATCTTTGTAAGTAACCTTCTGAATGAATGGGAATGCAGTCTCAAGTGGTAGAGAGTTAGGAAGGTCAGTATTTATTTTCCCTGAAGCTGTCTGCACATGAAATGAGTTATTTCTTTTGAATGCAACAATATATAAGGCTGTTTTATCACTTTAGAATCTTTACAAAATCTCCCATACAATAACACTGTATTTACAAATATTCACAGAAATTTATCCTCTATTGGAGTGGAAAAAATTCCTTTGACATCAGAAAAGACAAATTGCCTACCAATACATCATTGATGTTTCCTCATCTTTTACACACACACACACACACACACACACACACACACACACACACACACACAAAATCCATGCCAAAAACAATGGCACTGATTCCAGAGATACAAATGTCCAGTGACAGTGATTGCTACATTGTTATTTGAGCTTCCCAGGCATGGTGACTGTATTTCCTTGACTTGGAGTCATCACTCACAGCAAAAGCTTTGGTTGGGGAGGAACCTCTGTTAAAAATACAAAAGGGTCATCATAGAAGCCATCTTTTGTATTCTCCTCTCTATTGTATGAGCTCTTCTCTTACAAAGTGGAGATAGTTCAAGGGAATGGACAGTGTGATGCTATGCCTGAATCCCACCACTGAGCAAGAGCTACTCAGCTGGGGCAAGGAAAGGAAGGAGAAAGGAAAGAGGAAGCAAAAGGGCTGATCATGGCCCTCAATGAAAATATAATGAATCTCATTTTTGCCTGGGTTTGGACAATTTAATCTTTCCCCTTCCTTACTTACCCTCTGTAAATTTGAAATAACCATAACATTTATATCTGCGGCAAACTTTTCTCTATTCTGTTTGGTTCTGGAAAAAAGGACCTCCACAAACCATTAAGAACAGCAGCTGTCAGAGTAGTTGGATGTCATTGATTTGTGACTAGACATAATGTGTCAATCCCAAAATCCACAGATTATTTTTAGCAACTTTTACCAGAACTCAGTATAGCTTTGTCCTTTTAGAGTATAACCTACATACCAAAAAAAATACAATAGTAAAGGTGAGAGAAACTAGATTTTCCTCCAAGATGACACAAAACTGTGACTCCTTCAAGACCACCAAAAAGACATGCCACTCAGTTCAGACCAAAAGCATTGTGGTCACCTGAGCACTCAGAGCTAGAAACTTCCAAATATTGTTTATTAACCTACTGGCACATTAATTACCCCACAGGAGTTACTGATATCCCACTGTTCTGAGAAGTGAAGGACATTTTTACATGAAGGACAGAGAAGAATGAAAGGAGTAAGATACCAAATCAGAGGAAGGACTACCCGTGGATTGAGGGCCCCAGGGAAAGAAAGGATAATGTGACCGGAAGTGAATCACAATGCACTGTGTTCATATATTAAAGTTTTCAATTAAAAATACATTGCTTTCCATGATAATCCAGAATTTGAAATTTTAGCATTTCAGTTTTTACATATTAGATGAAATTTTTATTAGATATTCCTTGAGTGAGACAAAACACATATTCAGGTGTTGTGTTCAATCCAAGAAATGTTACTTTGAATCTGAAGTAGACTATGGTGGCTCTTTGTGTGTGTTTTGGGGGGGACTTTGTACATTGTACAAGTATTTATTTATTTATTTATTTATTTATTTATTTATTTATTTTTACAGTTGACATTTTCACCTATGCACTAACTTAATTCAAAACCAATTACTCTTCCTTCTTTGAAATCTTTCGGTAAAACACATTAATATTTAGAACTCAAAGGCCAAGGGAATCTTGCTCTCCAGGCCTATTCTAGTGTATTAATCTTGAGAAAGCATTTAACTTCATTGTGGCTTCCTCCATTCATCTGCAAAATCAAGATAATGGCTTCTTTCTTACCATCTTCACAGAAAAGTCTGGTGGAAAACTAAAATTATACACAGTAATGAAAAGAGCATTTGAGCTCTTCAGTGAAGAAAGTGTTCTGTAAGACAAAGGATTCATAAGAAGCCCTTCAAATGTTGTCCAAAGCTGTTTTCTTTCCCAATCACATTTCATGAAATCAAGGTAACTGTGAGTCAATACTTCCGTTCCAAACAATCTTAGGAAAGACCTACGCAAATCTAAGCCACTTTTGGGAATACATTGAACTCTCACTGAAACTTCAATGTCTTTGAATGAATGAATGAATGAATGAATGAATGAATGAATTAATTAATTAATTAATTAATTAATGTAGGACTATAGTTTAAAATTCTCATTTTAGCCAAACCCAAGAACTACTACATTAAGACAATTAACAAAATCATTATCCACATATTTGCATGTGATAAATGTAGGTAGCAATAATTTTCCATTTGGTTGCACCCTTGATGTGAAGAGATATGTGTCCCTCTATCATGTTCATATACACAATAATCATGGTATAGAATGATAACACCAAATATAATAAAATTCTATACTTTTATGAGCAATGAACAAGTGCTATAAAAGAATGTCTCATGTAGTATTTATATTAGCAAACACTCAGTATGGATCTCATTTCCAGAGAAGAAATCAATTTCAGATCAAAATAAATTAGCCACAGCCACTCACCTATAAGTTGGCAACTTTGATTTGGAACCCTGGTAGCCTGAATACACAGCCAATGAATTTAACCACCACAACAATGTGCTTTCTACTATGCCAGGCACTTTGAGGGTTTATGAGGTGCATAAAATGGAACATGGGCCCTCAAAGAGATTATGATTTGAGAATGGAATTGTGATGCACACTAAAATTTATAGATTGTAGAGGAAATGCTGATAGAAATTCTTGGAGTTAGGATTAGGAAGAAGTGTGTGAGGAGCTTAGGGAGATGCCTCTTGAGGTAAGAGGGCTTTCTGTGCAAGAATGGGTTCGAATTTCAATTGCCTGCACCCATGGAAAAAGTTAGGCATGGCTATGCATGCCTGTTCCCCAGTGATGGAGAGGAGGCACAGAGACCATAGGCTTGCAGGGGCTCACAGAGCAGAACTGGAGAAGTCTATGTTCAGTGGAGAACATAGATTTCCAGGAAATAAAGTAGAAGAACAGTAGAGGAGCATACCCAACATCCCCCTCCAGCCTGCACACACTTTGACATATAGTCAGTGAAGTTCTACACACATGTACATACCACACACATACGCGAAGAGGAAGGGACAGAGAGGGGGAGAATTGGTCTGATAAAGGGAGCCTATTCGCTTTGTAGAGCTCCTATTTCTGCAACTACAGGTGAAATAATATATATGCAAACATCACAAGGAAGAAGAGAATAAGGCTACAAGGAGAAAAAAAATAAACCCAGATCAAAGCAAACAATGTTCTTTATCTACTTCTGAATTCAATACACTTGTTATCATTATCCCCAGTATCACTTGAATTGTAGATTTATATCTGCCTTAAATTTATCAGCTTGCCAGTTCAGCTGGCAAAACCATCTCAGTTTGAAGAATTCATCTCACCTCACACTTTACGTTTGACACTTATTGAAATTATTTTTTTTACAAATACACACACTCCTAGTAATTTGACTTTCAAAAGAGGTATCCATGCTTGTATACTTTTGATTGGAATAAATTACGTGGAAATAAAATAGACATATTTTAGAGAAAATTCTAAAAATTTGAACCAAATTGTGCCTCAATATTTTCATCTAAACACAACGAGAAGGTAATAATAATCGTTTTTAGTCACAAATACATAAAATCTCAATTAGTTGTGGTCTATTTGTGCACTGACTAAAAACAAAAAAATACCCGTTAACAAAACAGAATTTTCTAGTTTACTGGATAAATATACTAGAAGAAATTGCAGAATAATGCTTGTTGCCAAGCAACTGCAGCTCTACTCCCTCTTGTTTGTGATCAAGCCAACTCATTCATCTAGCTTCCCTAACTCAGAGCTAGAGAATCCCAACCAATTTGTTTCTTGGGAAAATTATAGTGACTTTGGGTAACACAATAACACTTTTATTCTCAGAAGATAAACTTAGATGTTCTTTTGATCAGAGGGATGTGTTAATTCATTATTCTCTACATGGTGCTAATGAGAAAACTATAATTAACTAACTACACTACTGCAACACACATAAAATAAACTGCAGTAATTAGTAATGTTTAAGGTGCTAACCAGCCCCCAACATTAGAAATACAGACTCTTTCATCCAATGAAGATATAGAGAAAGGAGAAAGAACCATATCTAATTAAATTGATCATTGTTTTGACTCCCTCTCAAGAGGAGAATGGAAAGACATGTGTTCTCCAAAATGTGTGAGATTTTACTTTAATTGCAGGGGAAAATGGCTCAGTGCCAAGTCTACTTGTAGGTAGACCTAAAGTGCTCGTGAATAATGCAATTTTTTAAAAGAATACTTAACATAATATTTTCAGGAATGAATAGAAAGAATATTGTTCTTTTACTCATTAGCTGTGTTAACTTAGCATATTGTATGTAAATCACCATGGTAATTGCAATCTCTTCAGATGGAATTAGTTAGAATGAAGCTGTAATCAACATGTTCATAATTGAAAATAGAGTATTGTCAGACTTGGTTTGACAAAATAGCATGGAACGCTGATTGAATCAGGTAATACTGTTCATCTCTGGAAACAGACCAGGTACAAAGACAAGTTCACTCTCTTGATTACACCCCTGCATGTTAATGAGCTCCCCAAGTTCAGCATGCAACACCTCCATCTGTCATGTTCCCCCTGTTGCCCTTTCTCCTGCATTTGCTGAAAGCATTGCAAGTGCAATACTGCTTATGTCTTTAGAGAAAAATACAAAATATTAAAAAGCAAAAATTATGTTTCTAAAATAGATGACACTCTTTTATACCATTGGCTGTCATAAATCAAAGGGCAAAAGAATTTCCAATAAATAGAATAGTTAGTGCCAGAGCTCCTGGGAAACAATATGTAAATGATAACACGAATTTCAGACAAGCTGTCACACTAACTCCTCAAGGTACCTTTTAAAGATGTCATATCCACTGGGAAGATGGGTGTCTTAGGAGCCTCACGTGAAATAGTGCTCCACTACCTGGTACAGAACTTTGTGAAAATCATTAGTTCCCTTACTTAATGTTCCGTTATCAGTTAAAACTAAGATGCAATGTCTGCCTTGATAATTTTCCTTATTTAATTCTCAAGAAATGTGAATTAGGATAAACTATTTCAACACATCAATTTTAGGTCAAAGGATCTCGCTTAAAAATTTGCAAACTGTAAAAGCAGGTTTCTATCCAGCTACTATTTTCTAAGAGACATTAATTTCATAAATGTCAATAAAGATGTTTTAGATGGTGGCACCTGTCTGGCATGTCTCTGATTTACTAAGATATTCCTATAGTTTAATAAGCAAAAATGTTATTTAAAAATTGATTTCAACCATTTCATAATGGCATATATTAAGTTAAAGTTAATAAACACATTTAGTACAATGTGAACTGTTCGACATGCCAGTCATTCCACAATGTGGACAGTTCTCACATCATCAGTCTTCAGTACCCATGTAGCCAGGAGGTATAGATAAACATCAATAACATTTACTTCCAAGGAAGGTATCGACAAGCCTGCAGACAATAAAAACCATTCACAAAGTACACACTAATTTTCATAGTCCCACTCTCCTACAGTGAAGTGGGTACAAAAATCCCTGAAAGAGATTTTAGTGAGCTTCTACATGGAGCCCAGAACCTCAGCACCTACCCAGTAATAACCATTTGTCTCCATGTATTCCCAGCCAATATTCAGGAGCTTGCAAGGAATGATGACTAGAGGTAAAGCTCCTGAACCAGTTTAAAGCGGTGATAAAGCCTAGAGTATTGTCAGGCTCTAAGCAAATCATACATAGGTCGGTGTATCACAAAGAGAATGAATTTAAGACAAACTCAATGGCAACTTCTGCAGGTGTGGGAGGAAGAACAAAACCTCACAGGCAAATAGATGAAGAAAACTACTCTCTTGTCACCAGATAGCTTTCTAACCTTCTCTGGCCAACTAGGTACCAAAGAGCAACTTGATCAGCAAATGGTAAGTTTCTCTGCTGCAAACCAGAGGCTGGCAAGGGAGAGCTGGGCATTAGCCATTTGTCTGAGATGATTCTATTAAATAAGGAACCACCGAATTGTGCCCTCAATAAAGGTTCAGAAGAATAAGAATCCATTATAACTCATTAACTTGGGAATTGCTATTCACAGGGATATTAGGAGTGACAACTAACTTTTGCAGGTTTATTATGCCTCAGCCAGGGGAGCAAAGGATTCATTCACTTGTACCTGTCTCGTATTCACAGTCTGCTACTCATCATGGGATGTATTGTTCCTTATTATTTAGATGGGGGAAACTGAGGCACGGAAGAGTTCAATAACCTTTCACAGAGATGATGGACTGGAATTCCAATCCCAGGTGAGGACCCCAAGAAACTACCTTGCAGAGATCAGGGAGCTTCCAATCTCTGCGTGCATGCGCCCCCGCCCCTCCAGCGTTCCAAGGGTGCGCGGCTTCGCGCACGCGCCTGCCCGGGCACCTCCACCCACCCATCCATCCACCACCCATGCCCACAGCACCCCGGGCTCTACGTGCTCCGGGTGGAGCCGAATGGGTGGCCTGCCTGGGAGAGGGCTGAGTAATGGCCACCACCCCACCCGCGGCGCTGCGCTGCGCACCTGTCCTCTGCCCACCTGCTCCGCAGGTTCCGGACCACCCGCCCCTCTCTCCAGCTGAGCACCTCCCTGGGATCCAGTACCTGAACCACGTTGTCACTGCTCCCCAGGCCCCTAGCTTGTTGCAGGAATTCCCCAGCCCGGCTGCTGGCTGAGAAAGTGGGTCTCTAGCGAGTCACAGGAGAGGGATGGAGAGATCGGCGGGTCCTCTGCCTCTCAGCTCCAATCCCTGCTCTCCAAATTAATCACTTTCTCCTTGCTCCCTCCCCACGCAACCCTCACTCAAGGGAGAAAAAAAATAAAAAAAAAATAAAAAGGCACACTGAGAGAGAGAAAGGCACAAAGAGCGAAAAAAAAAGGGGGGACCATCCGTGACTGGCATCTCTAGCTCCCCAGGCTCGGCTACCAGGGAACCATGGCAACCAGGGCCCTGGTCTGCCCTCCCCCACTACCTCATGATGGTCTGGAGAGGCACTGTGTCCCCCAGTTTAACCACCCACGCCCCAGCCCTGCAGTCCATAGATTCCCCCATTCAGATGGGCAGCCTTTGGGGACCCCAGTGGAACCGAGAGTCCTCTTCTGAGAAAGGAGCTATATAAGGGTAAGGAGAGGTGCCGGAGCCCCGTGATTTAAAAGGTGAGGGAGGCCAAGGGGGACCCCCACACAAGACTGATCTCCAGGGGGACAGGGCATCCTCTCCGGAGAGGCTGGGGGACAGATGGACCCACCTACCGGTGACCTGCGTGAGTGAGTGCGAGCTGGGGTGCAGGGGTCCTTGAATCCTGTCTACCACACGCGACCCACGCGGAGCTGTCAAAATCCAGCCTCACCTACCTGAGGAGGGACCAGGAAAGGAGGCGTCTCTCCCCAGGTTAGGAAAGAGACCTCGGGCCACTCCCATTTTGGGCAAGGGTGGAACATTTCATTGCGTGCCGTTTCCTTTTCATAAAAGGTGGAGCAAAGCCCGAATTCTCCTTCCATCTCGCTTAGAGTTGGGTAGAGGGCGGATTGGGAGAGTCCGGGTAGCTGTCAAGATATGCAAATAAGACTCACCTGAGAGGTCTGGCATCCAATCTCTCCGGCACCTTCCCTGGAGAAAACTTCTCCCTAAGCTGGCTCCGAGTGGGAAGAGCCACAGCAAGCCCGGTCCAGCGACTCTGGGCGGATCCGGGGCAGTTTCTTGATGGGTTCTCCCAGCTAATCCGCACCCAGGTCTGCCCACTGAGGTCCCGTCTGTCCCTTCTGCTGTTGGCACAGGTCTCCAGGAGGCTGGACTCGTTCGAGCTTGCACTGGTATCCACGCCCTGCTGCCAGAGCCTGGCCCTGGAGCCTCTGATCCGCTCTCGCGGGGATCCGCTCTCCCACCCTCGCCTACCTTACGCACTCCCTTGGGACAAGAGTTGCTGGCTTTAGACTTGGATTTTAGGAAAAGCACGGAACGGAAGCAAAACTTTTAGTCATATTCAACATCTCGAATTCGAAAGAGGTAGGATCCCTGCCCAGTGCAGGTCAGCAAGGCAGAACCGTGAAGGCAGCCCCTCCCCTTGGCTCCAGCTCCCTCCCCATGGTTTCACTCAGTTCCAATTCCACACACGCCTGCTCGCCTTGGTTGCACCCATGCTGCATGGTGGAGGGGTGTGATGCCAAGTACACATGACAAATTGTCTCCCCAGGTTTTTGTTCCTCACTTGAGGTGTGGTGGAACTTGCGATTGAATGTGCAAAAGAGCTGTCATATCAGCACATACATACATTTAGAGACCTTCAACTGGTCCCAGGTAAAATTTACCCCAATACTTATCACGATATTTCACCATATTGTTCCATGATAATTTCCTATTTATTCTTTCTTGGTGACATATTGTAAATAGAGCTGTGTGTGCTTATTTCCAGTACAAAAAGTCTTTCCCCATATTTTATCTATTCTATCAAATCGACATAGATTTTAGAATTAGGATATGAGGCATTTACAGACTTAGGCATGTAACTGCTCTATATAATCCTTATTTTGCTATTTTCCACCATGTTCACACAATGCAGCTTTTTAAAAAATCCTCTTGCATATAAGCTATCTTTGATGATAAGAGAGTTATAGACTTCAAATTTTTACTTCACTTAGGCTGTGAGATTGACCTTATAGTCTGGTTCTCTTCTCATCTGGCGCCTGAAACAATGAGAACATTTAGAGCTGGGAGCTGCCCCCAGAGCTGGATGTCCTGACAGGGACCCAGGAGAGGGAAAGGCATTCAAGATTCTGCCTGAGAAGCAATCGAATCAAATATTTGGGGGGAAAAAAAAAAGAACTCTTCTGTGTTCCTAATTGCTAACCTTGAGGCCCTGGTTCTGTGGATTCCTGTGTGGGCAAAGTTCCTGCTGACTGCACTGGCAAATTACAAATGCAAGTGTGGGCAGGATGTGTCCTAGGTCTAAATTGTACTACTGGGGTGATTCCTCTGCCTGAGGCATCATTATTCATGTGGCGTGTTTTTGAAAGTAGAAACAAAGAATATTGAATAAAATTCCAAACAGGAAAATGCTGTGCCTGTAGTCAACCATTTCCAAGGTCAAGGAGTCGGAGAGACACAAAGCCAAGTTGGTCTCAGGAATTTATCACCTTTTAAGGAAGCATCCACTGGGTAAAATTTGAAAACTCCATTTGTCCCAGACTAACAGAGAACTTGTAAACACATGGACTCTTTCTTTCCCTGTGATTTGTTTGTTTGAGATTGGGTAAATAGATGCTAGTTAGATAGATGATAAATAGATTATAGGGAGTGAGTGAGCGAGTGAGTGAGAGAGAGAGGAAATAAATGTGCAATATAAAGAAAAAGCAGGGAAGGAAGGAGGGAAGAATGGAGAGAGGGAAGAAGGAGTTGGGGGGAAGGAGGGAGAAACTTTCAGATTCTGGGTTAGTAAATACTGAAGAACAACATAGGTGAGACCAAATCCTTTTAAAATGAACATCAACCATATATTAGATAATGCCAAGGTGTAATACCCCAAATAAAAAGATGAAGTAGGGTTCTCTCAACATGAATACTCCTGAGCCCCTGAGTGTGCATATAAATGAGGAAATAATAGCTGCCCAGGGCTTACTAGGATCAGTAATTAAGTCAGCATATAGCAACTCACTTTACCTTAGGCATCCAAACTTTCAGAAAGAAAGGAGAAAACGTTTCGAGGGAAGACGAAAGGCAAGTAATAACGGAGAAAGAGAATCTGTCTTTACAGAGGATGCACAAGTGCAGGAAGATGTTTTTCAATGATCCTTCCATCCATCAAGCACCTCAGGGTTGTGAACTCCATAGAAGAGTTCATATTTATATCAAATGTGGACAGCACAGCACGTCCAAAGCAACACAACTCTCCAGTCTCAGTTAACAGGAAGGCTGGAACCAGAAGGCAGAAAGATACTTTCTGCTGCTGATTTGGGCCTCTCTCCTGGCTCCCTTTCCACTGTCTGGCACTTTGTTCAGATCCATACCCCACTCAGCACACAGTCCTGATCCATGAGACATCAAACAGTTGCACACAGTCACATGAAAATCTGATCACATTTGCTTCAAAAGGCGTGAATTGTTTCTCTCACGTGCATGGAAGCCTTGTAAGAGAAAATACTAATGGGACACAAAGGAAGGGGGAAAAGGGTGCACTCTCATGAATACAAGCAGAAGGTGAGGGAGATAGGCCAGTCAACTGGAAAAAGATAAAAGGTATCATACACTGGTATATTTGTCAGCTTTTCATACTGATTTACTGCACAGCCTCTGCCTGAACCATCACTTGGTAACATTCCCAGAGCCAGGGCCATTGCAGGAGTATTGCCTTTTCACAAAGCCAAATAGCTAGTGATAATGGCATCATTCCTAGAAAAACTGTTTAGCAGAAGAGCTGTAGTGTTGGGAATAGCATTTCAGTCTGGCGGTTCTGAACATTCACAGATCGACAGGGATTGTCTGGCCAACTGCTGTAGAAAGGAAAAGCAGGATGTTCCACTGAGGAATAGATCCTTCAAAGACAACCTTGGAAGTACAAAGCAGCCTCCTTCAGCTCACAAAAGAGTAAAGCGAAGCAGCACATGCCACCTCCACAGAGAAACACTGAGAGGCAACTCTCTTTTAACTTGTCATTTCATTCAGGAACCAAAGGACATATATTAAAAATCAAAAGGCAATCATTCTGGGACAAGTAAAAAGGTAAATCTTTTATTTCTTTTTTTCCCATGAATAATTAGCATTTATGATTTGGACCTAGGAAGTCATAGAATCTGATTTTAAAACCCCCTGAGTTTTAAAGGAGCTACGCAATTTTATGGCCAGTGATAAAATTGTCATGTGCATTCATGATAATTCTAGATGCTATCATATCTCATGCCTTAGACATACACTGACTCATTCTGAAGTTAAGAAAGATGCCCCAGACTTCAATCAGAAATGTTAGGGGCTGGGAAGATGGCTCAGTGGTTAAGATGCTTGCCTTACCCAAGTTCAATTCCCCAGTAGAAGGATCACTGTGAGTTCAAGTCAACCCTGAGACTACCAGGTCCACCTGGGCTAGAGCAGGACCCTACCTTGGAACCAAACAAAGAAAAATCCAAAACCAAACAAACAAACAAGGATGAGAGATTCATCTATATTTCTCTTTTTCCCATACAATATGGAATCATTTGAATCTGTAAGTGATCTTAGGTTAGCACATACTCCCATTGTTTCCTTTCACATTTATGGAGATAGGGTTAAGAAATTTTCTAAAGTCCCTTCCTCATTCGATTTGCTCAATGGCTTGTGATATATGCACATTTTATATACATGCATGCCATCCATGGTGTACTATTTGGGCACTACCAAGCAACAAGGCCAGCCAATCATGGTTGAGAATCTACTGATCTGTGAAACAAAGCAAACCCTAAATTTTATAATGTGATAGAAATCTATCAAGGATTTAGCTAAGAAATAGAAATATAAGACAGTTTGAATAAGATGGATTCATCCCATAGATAAAAGAAAAGTTTGATATATGAATATATAAAAGTGACATCACACATTAAAAGAGTGAAGGATAAAAACCAGATGGTCATCTCAATAGTTAGAGAAAAATATTTCAATAAGACTGAGCAACTTTTAATGATTAAAAAGTATGAACATGCAAAATACAAAAGGGACATACCTCAAAATACTGAAGGCTAAAGACAGAAGAACATACAGCCTGTGCAACAAGGCAAGACCCCTTACACTGTTTTAACTTAATGTAATACTAGAATCTTGGAGAAAGAAATAAATAAGGAATATCCAAAAGGGAAAGAAAAAAAGTTATATTATCCATGCTTTCAGATGACATGGTTTTACATATAGAAAAACTTAACTACTCCATCCAGAAACTATGGACTTGATGATAGAAAAGTTTCAAAATTCAAAACCAGCATTTTAAGAAAAGAGGGCTGGAGGGGATACTAGATGTGCTTGGTCCATAACTCTGATGACCAGAGTTCTGATCCCCAGAGCCCACATAAAGCCAACAGCAATGTCAAGTGGAGTCCAGAGAATTGTGAAGTTTGGTTAGCCAGTTGGTATGGCTTTTACATCAGAGAAACAACACACTAAGGTTGTAATGTGATCTCTGCAAGTACACTGTAGCATGGGTACACCCACTCACACACACAGACATGCACACACACATACAAAAAAATTATTGTACAGAGTAATAATAAAATTTCTGAAAAACAAATTAAGTAAGCATTCTTATCCAAAATAGTTTATACACACACATACTGGAATCAAAAAGAATCTCTCATATATATATATATATATATATATATATATATATATATATATATATATATATATGTAACTGGAGATGTGAACGATCTCTATGATGAAAATCACTAATTACTGCTGAGAGTAATCACAGTGAACACAAAAAAATGAAAGCTAACCTTATTTTTGGGGTCAGAAAAACCCATACTGATAAGTTGACCACACTTATATTAGTTTCTGTCATTGATGTGTACAAATAGCTGAAAGAAATAAACTTACAAAAGAGAAATATTTATTTTTGGCTCATGGTTTAAGAAGGATACATTCCATCCTAGAAGGAAGTTATGAGGACAGAAGCATGAGGTGGCAGGTCATATCATGCATGCAGTCAGGACGGAAAGAGAGATGAATGTTAGTACAATGGAGTATTATTAAGACTTAACAAGGAGAATGGAACCCTGCCATCTGCAACAAGTTCGGTGAACATGAGAGTCATCATGATAAGCAAAGTAAATCACATAGAGAAGAAGAAATGCCACATA
Source organism: Zapus hudsonius (assembly GCA_004024765.1). Taxonomy (NCBI): domain Eukaryota; kingdom Metazoa; phylum Chordata; class Mammalia; order Rodentia; family Dipodidae; genus Zapus; species Zapus hudsonius. Next base: position 45,908 of record PVHP010002590.1, read on the forward strand.
TTCTTGCTTAATTTTAGATAAAAGAAGAGAATGCAATAGTTATTACTAGATTCTGGGAGGTACAGAGAGGAGGGAGGGCTGAATGACGTCTAATATGGGTCAACAAACACAGATAGAAGGATTAGTTTTGGTTTCTCTGTTGCACAGTAAGGTAGCTGTTAATTAAAATGATCTTTGGATTATTTTTAAATGACTAGAAGAATACAAAATTCCAAATATAAGGTTTGAAAACAGAAAAGTTCATTACCCTGATTTGACTATTATGACTTTTCCACATGTAACTCATTCATTGGCAGATATATAAAGACTATGTCTCAATTAAAAAAAATGTTTAGCATCACCCTAGGCATTCATGGAGACTTTGGTAAAGTAGTGATATTTTGTACATTTTTGGCGGATTTTTTTTAACACTGGGTCCAGGTAGTGCATAAAGCATGTGCCTATATTTCTTCCAGGTTCTCTAATTTTGTGGAGCAGAGGTTTTGGAAGTATAACCTGATGATACTTCCAATCTCTTTGGGTTCTGTTGTGATCTCCCCCTTGTCAAGCCAGACCTAGCAGCTTGAGTGCAAGAGTCTGTAATGTCAGTACTCCTACTACAAGATGGGAGACAGAGATAGGAGAAACACACGAGACTCATGGGTCACCTAGCCTGGAACTGCTCCAGGCTCTGAAAAGTTGACTAAATGCATAGCAAGGCACACATGCAATAGCAGTCACATACATGAACACACAAACACACACACATACACACATGAGGAAAAAAAGTTGTTTCTAAAGCTAAAGGGAAATGGTAACATATAGAAACCCACCATGGAAACATGCCTAGCTCTTCCCTTCAATAAAACTGCAATCATTTCCCAATTCTAAACAAAATTCACTTGATCACATATACATATCATTTCATACATAAAGATGTTATAATAACCCATATTTCCTAAATATGAATATATCATCGGTCACACTGCTAATTTCATCAAGTGTTCCATGATTAGCACAACTAAAGAAGTCTGTGGAGATTTTACCAAAAGATCAGCCAAATTAAATAAAAATGAAATTTTTCTTTTCAGATCTACATTTTGCATCATCTCTCTAGGAAGAAAGAGATCATTAAATTATGATTTAGTCACTGGGCTCTTTGCTGATTAGAATGCAAAACACTCCAGCATTTGCATTTGAAAGCAAAATGGGATAAATATAGCTAGTCCACTTCTCAATAAAAGGATTAAAATCTATCTAAATTTGAATGAATTCCTTAATGGAAGTAGAGAGCAAGTCTTTGCCCAGCACAATATTTTTTGCCTTGTTATTCATGGAAAACTGTTTATGATGGTAACTGCTAGAACTGATTAACTGATAAATATCTTACAAAGCTATTATCCATATTGTTGTACATCAAGCATGCTTTGTTTTATCTAATGTAAGATATACATTTGAGATAATTCATTTTTTTCTCAAAATGACACTGAAGAATGAAAGTTACTATTGTTCAGCTGTGGCTTACTTGATGAGCAGATACAAGAACTGTGAATCAAGCAAAGCAAGATGAGGTTTGCCTTCCAGTATTTTATTCAAAATAATCATAGTATGCCTTGCATGTAAAATTCATCAAATATCATGGGCAGAAAAATCTGGCATTGTTCATAGTGTTCTATGCAATAGCCAATGAATTCTAAAAGTATAACAATGCATTTTTGTGAGTCTTCAAGTCATGATTAGTGGGGGCCACTTTAAAGAAAAGACAGAAATAAGTGTTAGTTTTCTATGAATAATATTTTCCTTCAAGAAGTAAATGTTTGGTGTGGGAGGAGAATGATTTTTAATACACATTAAGCATCATTGAGCTAGACTGGGTCTAGTAGCTGCCTCTGATCCTAACACTCAGGAGGCTCAGGCAGATGGATCATGCGCTTGAGTCCAGCCTGGACTACATCATGAGACACTTTATCAAAAAAAAAAAGAAGAAATTAGATACCTTCTGAAACAGAAATAAACAGAAGTAATTAAAAGAAAGAAATTCCATTATGTATATGAAAATAATTCATTTATTAAACACATTTTATACTATTCATATGCGGCTATTCAAAAATAAAGCATAGAGAAAACACAAATTGTCATTTAATGTTACTCAAATAAAAGATGAATTAGGCTTTAACACTCTGGTATTGTCTACTTCGTGCATCTGGCGTGTGTGTGTGTGTGTGTGTGTGTGTGTGTGTGTGTGTGTGTGTGTCAGCATGCCCCTGCACCAGGACCTCTGGTCACTGCAAACAAATACCACTCTTTGAGTGTGGTTGACGTGTGTGGATAGGGCACTGATCCAGAGCTTTGCAAGCAAGTGACTTTAACCACTAAGCCATCTTCCCAGCCCCAAGTTCTAGTACTATCTGGTGACCTAGATATGCTTAATTTGCGCAGACAGTATAAAATTCAAGAACAGTAAAGATCTACAATGCTACTGAAGATACATAACAAAACATACACAAGTTTCTTAAAAAAACAAATCAAAATCTTTAGAGATAACTTTAATTTTGCTAATAAAACACTTGCAGAGATTTACTGTATTTTTCTTCTTTAAATTATTTAAATATCCAATTCTGGTGTTAGATGTTTAATGTAATAGTTAGCAACTAATTTCCCTAAAAGTTTGTGAGGAAAGCATGGCATATGTCCCACGCTTGATGAATTACACACATCCATTATAAGAGCTCAACTAGAAAGGCATTCCCATGCCAACCTACAAGCCATCAACAAGAATTTATTTCAGCCATAACTCCACACCGATAACAGAGCAAACCCACATAAAGTGGGGACTTCACCAAAGGAATTGTTTATAGAGGGGCCAGAAAAGGTTTCCAGAAAAACATTTTGGAAGCCCAAGTGTTTTGTTCTATTTTACACTTACCGTAATAAACTCCTATCCTTTAAGTTATAAGATTTTCTCACCCTCATGGGATTGAAGATGTACAATGTAAATTGAAACAGCCAATATGTTCCCTGGAATAATGACTGTGGTTTTGTTCATATTCCATAGCAAATGAATGTGCCTCCTTGGGAATTGGTAGTTAAATAGGATTCCAGTAGTGGAGAACATCACCAATTGTATACTTACTGCTGTCAGTAGGTGTAATTGTGGATGTTCAGTGAAGATGGATGGCTTTGTTTTTGTTCTTGATTCTCAAGAGACTGAACTTTAGTAAAAGGATACAGAAAGTATTGTTCAATAGGGCAACTATGGTGTGTATTCAGTTCAGAATATAACAAACCTAAAACATGAGCCAACCATGTTTTCCTACACAAAAAAAGAAGGCACAAATAGTAAGAAATGCTTCATCTAGAAAATAAATTTTTATGTCTTTATGTCACATACTTTAAGAAAGAGCCGTGTCAATAACATAAATATTCTAGGGTGGAAATGGAAAACTTATGAAAGATGGTCTTTATGAATGTAAAGGGAACGTAGAGAGAATGCTCAGTGGTTAAAAGTGCTTGCTTGCCAAACCTGAAAGCCTGGGTTGGATTCCCAAGTACCCATGGAAAGCCAGGTGTACAAAATGGCACATATGTCTGGAGTTTCTTTGCAGAAGCAGGGATTCTTGGCACACTTTCTTTCTCTCTTTCGTTCTCTTCTCTCTTATCTCTCTCATCTCTCTCTGTCTCTCTATCTCTTTCTCAAATAAATAAAAAAATAAAAAATAATAATAGATAAACATATGCAGACAAACAATTGGAAATGAGATGCATGGGGTGAAATTCCGACTTTGCAAGCATTTGTTGGCCATTCTCATGAAGACTGAGGTGAGAGCATATTAATTTTCCATGGTGTTATAGCAAAGAAATAGCCTGAAATACTATTGGAATTATCAATCCAATCAAATACACACTCACAGACACATAGAAACATACATATATACACAGATAATGTGCATTAGCTGCACACATCACCTCTCCTTGGAGGAGAATGGGTTACTTTCTAGATATGTGGACTGGATAGAGTATTAATAGGTCTCAGAGTCTGCTCAGATTAAAACAATGGTGATGAAAATGGCAAAGGCCACCTTGAATGCCTACAGAAAATGTAGTCCCTTTTCTGTATGCAGAGTTGGAAAGATTCATTGTCTCTTCACAGTCTAATCCTTGCTAAGTTGTATCAATGGAGATTTCCATTTGGGTCATTGTTGGGGTCCCACAGAGCTGGTGTCTTCTAATGCAGCTCTGTTAGCAGTGCTGCTTGGAGTCCACTCAGGAATAAGTGAAAGTGGAGCATCTCACAATGAGTTGGACAGCACACACAGATGACCTACTGGCTTTCAGGCCAGACCCAATGCTCAAAAGGCAAAAGCACCCCTCCTATTTCAGGCACACACAACTCTCTCCAGATAAAATGCAGATTTTTCTTCATCAACTTATCAAAGCAGAAGGCTGACTGTTCCAAACAGCCATTTCATTAAGGACTTCAGTAAATATGGGCCTAATATAGTGGCTGGCTAAGTTATGAATAAAATTAATTTACTCTGAGAGGTAAATATTATAAATAACTCCTAAACTTCATAATCATAGTATGTAATCAAAACAACAAAGCCATTAAAGTATGTCCAAAAAAAAGATGATTCTATTTAAATTACTTCTTCTTACAATGGAGGAAACTGTGGTGATATTCAGACCTAAGCAGAAGTTAGGAGAATAATGTAATCCTTAATCACCATAAAATCTGCACCTTAGAATTACAATTAGTTGAATTTTTTACTTTTTTACAGACTAGCTGTTGATAGTCTTTCAGTCTTCTAACAAAGTATCATACAAATTTGGATCAATAAATAAATTACCTTCTATCTAATAATATAGATCTAACCATAGAATAAAATCACAAAATGAGTTGATCATCCCCCAAATAATATGATGCATAAATTACTGAATTGTTTGTTCTAATCAAAGGAGATATGTTTCAATAAATGCCTATTTGTAGAGCAGTTCCCATGGGCCAAAAGCAGATGTAAAATTAGACACAGCACATCCTTATTCCACGGGAAGATCAATGTAAACATGGGAATTTTTTGTAATTGACCTTAATAGAGGTCAATCAGGGCATGCATAAAATAATAAGAGAATCATGAGATTTTTAATTTGGTTTAAAATTGATTCCAACATATTATCCCTCTACTCAAAATCTAAAATATGTCTGCATTGTTAACAGGAAGATGTATTGTCTTCTTATTAGAGGCCATCAACTGCCACATTCATTCTTCCTACTCACGAAAATGAATCCTGTCTTAAGGTGAAACTGTTTGGTAAATAGCTGCAAAAGAGCCACAGGTCACCCTACTTTCTGAATCATTATCAAGACTAATAATTCATGCTGCTTTTTAAACAAGTAAAATGTAATACTAATAGTAATAATAATGACAACCTTCATTGACTGTTTATTATATATTTGTTGAAATGCTAAGGCTTAGAGGAGCCAACACCTCATTCATAATCACAGAACTTCTATTAAGTATCTATCAATACAAGGCATACCTGACACATGAGAAAATAAGGAAGATGTTAAGAAAATTTTTTTTCATATCACAATAATTGATGAATACAAGATTTCTGATAGATAATACTTGGACTCCATTGTACATATATAGTGTGTATTGTTCATCCAGGGAATTTACAGTATGGAAAGCTAGGGGTAGATTAATATTTCATGTTCCACTCAAAGTGAAAATCACAGATTACTTGTCCCTTAGCCGAATATGGAAACTCGTTAATTGATGGATGGATGGATGGTTGGGTGGGTGGGTGGATGCAGATGGGGAAATGCCAAAGGCATGAGATCTTAGATTCTCAAACAAGATGATGAAAGAGGACATGTGAAGAGAGACAGCATTGGAGAATGGAAGGGATGAGGGACAAGAAGAAGCATGAGAAGATAAAGTGACTTAAAAGATGTAAGTCTTGGTAAGTTGGGCAATGGTGGCAAGTTTGAAAAATGAGACAACTTCAGAAATCAGGGTAAAGTTTGGTTTGGGACATTCTCTGACATGGGTAAGATATACTTGAGGCTATCAGAAATATTAATAAGTTGCAAAGGACATGCAATTCTGAACCCCAAAATGTTTTCCTCATTTCTGGGAATTTAGAGTCTAGGAAGATTCTACATGGGAAGAAAATGGTACAGGAAGAAAATAGGGCTACCACTGTGTCTTATGGAGCTAACAGTTTATGTGAAGAAAGAAATACAGAAAAGCTGGGAGAGTTGGCTGTTTTGGCTTCTGCCTGTAATGCTAGAGTTCAGGAAGCTGAGGCAGAGGATTGCACATGAGTTCCTGGACTGCAGGGTTAAAGAATAAGCTAAAGGCTAGACTGAGGTACAAAATGAGATCTGTCTCAACAAACTAATGCTAATACTGTATAAGAGAAATGTGTCCAGAAAGTACTATGTAACAACACAAAATGAATAACAGATTCTGGAAAAAATATTATTATTTAATTAAAGAAATGTTAGTAATATTGGAATTCTAGGAGTCATATTACATTGAAGCTTGGGTTTGGGGGGAAAATAAAATATTAATTAACTAATATCAAGCTCTGAGTAATTCCCAAACATGGAGTTTAGTGGTATATATAGAACAACTCTCTCAATTACCCTAAAACCAGAGAAAGTTCAGAATTTATGATTGGGATTTTATTACCGTTAGTGATGAAAACATGGGGATTGAGAAAGGAAAATGAAGGGCCTGAGGTGTGAAGTCAAAGGGAAAACATCAGAGACTCTCAACCTTGAATCAGTCCAATGCACATAACATAGCAGGTCTGAAAAATGAACTAAAAAACACAACTATCGTAAGGAACATGTACATAGCAAAGTTCCTATACACTATAAACCAGGTCTTACAGGACGGTGTAGCATAGCTGAAAGTAAAGTTGATTTAAAAAAATTTCCAAGACTTAAGTAGTGAAATCAAATAAAATTATACATTTTTGTAGATAAATCAAAGTAAAAGAAATCGATAACAGTATCTTCTATCCGTATTCCATGACTTCCCAGGTCTTGCCACTTCTTGACTTTCATAATCAACATGCATCTTTAAGTTTTATATCAAGGCCAGTGGGTACTAGATAGCTTTGCTCTGGCTACACTACAGGAAATTTTATCACACAGAAAACCTTAATTGTGATGACACTTTTGGTAATCAGAGAGTTTCACTGCCCATGCACAATTAGTTGGCTTTCAGACTAATAGCTTATGTAATAAAACAGGGCAAACATGACCTATAGACCTCATCTGGCTAACCATTTGCTTTTGTAAATAAAGTTTTATTGGAACATCACCATGCTCATTGATTTGCATATGTCTTTGAATGCTTTTACATTATAATTTCAATTAGATTCTATAGATACCATATGATACCCAAGGCCTCACATAATTGCTATCTATCCCTTAATTGAAAAAGTTTCTCAACTCATAATGTATGGTAGTTTGAATATGGTAATTTAAATTTATGGTCCCATAGACTCAGGTGTTTTATAAAATCAAGCTTGTCACTTGGAACTCCAGCCATCTGGCTGGAGGAGGAGTCACTGGGGTCAGATCGTGAAGACCAGCTCTAAGCTGTGTGTGTGGGTTTGGTGCTAGTGGTTCATGCTCTAGTGTTGGTGTATTCTTGCTATATTTATTTTGTCTCTTTTGATCTATGAAAGGGATGCAGCTTCTTCCACCATTGATGGAACTTCTCTTGGGTTTGTAAGCTTGAAATAAACCCCTTCCTCCCATAAACTGTGTCTAGTTGGATGTTTGTCCCAGTAACGAAGAGCTGAATGAAACATAATGTCACAACCATCTATATTGTTAAAACCCCAAATCCAAATAGTCTTAATTATCTTGACCATAGTATACCATAAATCAAGTCACTGATTTATTTCCCCTTCTCCATTATGAATAATGTTGCACATCTAGATTTTGGTAAACCATGAGGTGAAGACAAGTGTAATCCATATTCCCTTCTCTTCTTGTTCCTGGACACAGAACTAAACCAGACTTCCAAGAATGCCTTGTGTCTGGATTCAATCATGGGACTGACTTCTGGCCAGTAGAATATGGAATGGTGTGTTACTTACAAGACTAGCCACAAACAATTCTTCAAGTTCTGCCTCTTTCCATCCATGTGGTAGAAGCAAAGGAAAGAAATAGCCACACCCCAAAGGGAAAGAGGGCAGGCTACCTAGGTTAACTCTTAAAGAAGAGATACCCAGCTTTGAATGATTATAATAAGAAGTGAAATTTTATTCTGTAAAGCCACTGAAGTTTGGCAGGTGGTAAAATGGTTTTTTTTTTTAAATAAATATCATTAGTTTCTGTAACAGTATACAAGGTAGGTATGCTTCAAAACCTAAACTATTAACCCTATTTTTTAACTTTTCCAGATCATTAAGAGATGACTATCATTTTACTTTAAAAAATGTGATTCATGTCAACATACTTCTGTCTCTGTTTCTATTTTTGCCATCGTTGTGGATGATGCTTTATTATTTTGTTGGCATTACCATGACAAAACATTGCCTGGACAGTTTAAACAAAAGAAAATTATCTTCTCATAGTTCTGGAGGCTTACGTCTGAAATCAAGGGGTCTGGAAGGTGCATTTCTTCTGTGAGCTCTCTGCTTAGAATCTCCTTTTTTAAGGACATCTGATAAGGCCTCACCCTAATTGCCACATATTAAATTAATTTCATCTTTGAAGAGAGCCTGTCTCCAAGAACAGAAATGTTCTATGATTCTGCAGTTAGGGCTTCAGCATAAGAATTTGACATGGAGGTAGGAAATTCTCAGCCATACAGGGGTGAAGAGTCACCGGGAATCTTGTCCTTTCTTGCTTTTGTTAACATTGTCTCTTAGGCTCATTTCCCAAAACTGATTAACTTTATTCCATTGTGACCTCTTCATTTCTGTCCCTTCATCCCCACCCCCCTTCTCTAGTGCGTAGTCCATGACCTCTTTGTTGTTGCTGTTGTTCTGAACATTACCATCTTCTGAAATTTCCTCCATTGTCCACTTTTCTAGATCTCCAACTAATTCTACTCATTACTCAAAAAGCAACATAAATCTTTTGAACTGTACAATAAAGACCTTCATTTTATGCAAAATGTACAAAAGCCTTGCAGTTTACAATTTAATTTCATCACTAGTATTTTGTTCCTTTGTTTTTGATGCATGGTCTCCTACCTCATCCTCCTGGAATTCTGGGGTCACAGGTGGGCACCACCACAGCTGAATCATGTGTCTATTTTTAGATCTTAATCTTTCCTTACATTTCAATGTGACTGCAAAGCTAGCTGTGGCTGTAGACGCTTGTAATACTAGCACATGAGAGACTGAAGCTGACTGATGACAGTTCACAGCCAATAAGGGATATATAGTGAGTTCAAGGCCATCCTAGCTACCAAGTGTGACCTGTTCTCCAAGCAAGAACAACACAAAAGTGCCTGAAAGTATTTTTTTTTAACCACAACTGCTTTTCTGAGAATTTAGACTTGTAGCTTCCTTCTACTGGACAATAGAGCTTCATCTTTACTCTTTAAAACAAGGTTCCCATGAACTCGTTAATCCCTATAGGGCATTCCTTAAAGCTTCCCCTTTCTTCATCTTTTGGGCTTCATTTTTAATGGTTTCAGTCATTATTATTTTATTATTACTTTAATAATCATTGCATTATTTGTTCTGCAAAATAATTGGCATACATCATCTTATTGAATCTTAACATTCACCCTTTAATATCTGCAACTACTTTTCCCATTTGACTTGCAAAAACAAAGGGTTGTAGAGAGTGAAGCCTCATATTCAAGGCCATACACCTCAAAAATTACAGAGCACACTTGAATCAGAGTCTGATTCAATTTTTTTTTAATAAGCAGCCCTTTACCTGTGCTCATCTATTTAGAGTTTTTCTATCTGGGAGCATCCCACCAAAGAGCTTGGATGCCTGAGATATGAGCTATACTGCAGAGCAGGAGCACTCCACCTCCATCAGCTGAAACACAGGGAACACTCCAACTCTGTCAGCCCAACACAGGGCAAGGGACACAGGAGCACTACAGTTCCATCACATGAAACACAGGGCAAGGGATTCAGGAGCAGTTTAGTCTGCTCCATCATGGAGGGAGAGCAGCTGCTCATTTTCAGTTGAGGACAGACATTTACTGTGCACCACACATTAGGTCTGCTGATGATGTGTGCATATGCTACACAATGCAGGTGGAAACAAGGAGAAATATAGAATATCATCAAATTTAGCTGAGATCATCATGTTGGTATACATTGTGATGGGCTACCATTTATTTTTTAAAAGGGGAACAAACAAAAAAATACAGAGAATTGAGGTTTCTATTATAGTGCCACTTGACACTTCTTTCCTCTGACTGAAGATGTCCAAATTACATGGCTTTCAAACATGCCTCCTCTTTTTATCTTCTCACATTGTGAAAAGATTAGTTAGTGATATTAATTATTTAAATGATCTTATCTGTGTTTTTAATTATATGTAGTTATTGTGAAAATCAGAAATTAGATGTTATCTTAAAATGCATATCTTAACTATTGATTGAATCTTAAAAGTCATACCCATCCATTTCAGTACCAGGACAATACCAAGTGATCAAATGCAATAGTCAGCACAACAAAAACCAATCCATTTTTCTTATAATGAAATCCTATTAACAAAAGTACTAGAAACTCACTTTTACCATGAACTTCACTTTATATACTATGACTTTGTGTAGAAGGAATAGTGTTTCTACATTAATATTACTATAAAATGGGATCATTAAATAGTAATATATTTTCACACTTCATGTGAACTACATGATTCAAGTACATGAAGGATTGCCTTCACTAAGGACTATTTTTTTAATGATCAGGGCAGTAACAACAAGAAGCTCACAATGAGTGTTCAGACTGATTGCTGTGATAGTAGATGTAAATGTGTATACATTAGTTTAAATCTTACTTTTTTCTCTGTTATTAGCAGCATTGTAGCAGGAACTGAAGGACCAATTCATGATACTTCTTTCCCCCAAGTATATTCTGGGCAGTCTATAAAAGGAAAATGAGTCTCTCATCCCAACGTGAGAATCTTTCCATTTCCAATGAACTGTCTTGCTTTGACAAAAATGCATATGGGCAGAGATGTATGTGGGTAAGTTCTTCAAAATGAAGGAATGCTTACATTGCATTTAGAAGGCATGTTAGTAAAAGGCAAATGAAATCTGAATTGTGCTTGAACTGTGGGTGGCGTGGATAAAGAGTGATTACAGCTGCTGCTTCTGATGAGGTTAGGAGCTTGGAGCATGACCTCCTGAGAAAAATAAGATGGAGAGCTCTAATGGGTTTTTCTTAATCTAATGTAGAAATGACATTGAATGATGGCTCTTAATTATCAGCACCTTCTTCAGCAGTACTTGGTGGGATCCCCCCACGTTTGCCATGGCACCCCTCTATCGCCTCTGAGGTGCAAAGCTAAGCCTGGAAAGGTATGCAACTTACTTTCCTTTGTAATAGGTGAAGGAGAGTGACACATTGAAATTCATCATATGAAAATCAAGAGAGAGATAAAGATCCCTGTTTTCCACATGTAATACAAGTTCGAAAGACAAGGGCCAAAGAATGATGGAAAATGGACCTAGCACAATATATCTAATTCTTTTAAAAAATTAAACTGCTCTTGAATGGGTTATTCTTCAGTTATATTTAAAAAAAAAAACAACAAAAGAGAAAGATGCCTAGTCTGGGTTGTTGATGCTTTTCAAAGGCTTTGTGCAGAACTGCACTCAAGAGTCTGTGCATGTTACTTCTTAGTTCATCTTATGTTTAATGATGCAAGGAATGACTGTGAGATTTATTTTCTTATTACTTTAATGAAACAGCTGATTATCCAACATTCTGCTATGTGAAAGAAGACATAAAAATCGTAAGATTCTGAAAGTCCTTCTTTGATTAATATAGTGACTTGTTCTTGACCTCTGGCTAACATAATATCTAACTCTGAAACATTCTAAGTTTTTTTTGAATATTTTCCTTGACTAAAAGCTACCAGAGAGACATGGGTTGCTTGGTGGTGATGGATGGAAAAGCAGGGAGAGGAGAGAGTCTGCCTGTTCTGACCCGTGTTCTAAGATAATCCCATATCAGGAATTGAATTCAACACTCAAATCCATTCTAGTTTCTTATCTTTAAAACCACCTAGAGCTGGTAATTTGGAAAAGCCGGATTGATAAATGGAAAACCAAATTCTGGTTTCCTCCGGAGACTCAGGTTAGTAAATCCCTGTTGGGTCATGGAAATTAAGCATTTCCTCAAATCAACCTTTTCTTTTTGCCCTAGGATAACCTGATCACATTTCTCGGCTTCATTTTCTCTATTGGACTGGCAGTAATGTGAAACTACAAAACCCCCATCAGATCTAAAGCCAATTTCAAAAGCAAGTCAGTTCCTAAGGGAAAAGGTGGTTATGTGAAGGGAAGATTGTGTTAATAGTTAAATCCCATCTTCAAATGCCACCAACTGTCTTAAGAGAAAATGATATAAGGAGAGAAAAAAAGAGAGAACCAACCTGGGGGGGAACACAAATAAGATTAAAAAAATAATAAAATGCAGACAAGAGAATCTGTGGGAAAACTGGAAATCAAATGCTCTGAAGTGGTTTGAATGCCTTGACCTGGATTTGTATGCGGAATATACAGGACTTCTGCACAAATCACTTTAAATATTCCCTATACTGATTTCTACATGGAAACATTATTTCAAAGAGACGTTGCATATTTCTCAAGCTTTTATAATATTATGCATAATTATAAATTTATGTTTATATACAAATAAGTATCAATGAATAAAATAAGGCTTACTTGGAAAACAGCTACTTATTTACTTCATGATATGTCAGCTTTAATATTTGACTTTGAAATAGTTTTAACTTGGTAAAATTTAGGTAACTAATATATTCCAAGTAGTATTAAATGTTTTGTTTAGTATTGGTTATAAAATATTTTTACTATTGTTAATTTTGCAGTGACTATTAGAGAATATATACCCAAGAATTTCTAGACATATTTGGAGAAGAGATTTTAGTATTTTATGAATATGTATATTGTGCAGAATTTTTATTGAAAGAAGGTACAGAATGGATAGGTACTATTACTATTTCAAGATCTCTCAGTAAATTTTCTGATAAAACTAAAGTTGAATTTAAACACTATAATGTGAATGAATGTTAATCAAAGCACAATTTATTGCTAATATGTAAACTTAAATGACAAAGCATTTTATATCTTTAATTGGCATAAATCCAATATAAAGTCAAACTAAAATATAACAAAATTCATGTAGAAATTATAGATCACTTAGAGAGTTTCTAAACAGCAGGCTGAAGAGATGGCTTAGTGGTTAAGATGCAAAGCCTAATATCCTGTGTTTGATTCCCTAGTATACATGTAAAGACAGTGGCACAAAATGGCACATGAATCTCGAGCTCATTTTCAGTGCCTAGAGGCTCTAGCATGCCCATTCTGTCTCTGTCTCTCTCTCTCATCTTGCTCTCACTCTCTCTGTTCTATCTCTCTCTCTGATTGCAAATATGCAAATAAATAAAAATAAAAGCAGAAAGTTTCTAAACTGCTTATTTGAGCTTCATTTATTCATATAAAATCAAATAACCAAAGGAAAAGTGAAAGTTTATTTTCAGTTGTTTAATGATTCAAGGTATGCAGCAGCACAAGGCATAGATCACAGTCTTGCACCTAAAGACCTCATATCCTCATAAGGCTTGAAATTATTTATCTTTCCTACGTGTGTATGAGTGTGTGTGTAGCTTCTTTTGTTTATACTGAATCTGAATGTGTAAAATCTCAAGTAATTATAATGAGAGTAACTGCTAATCATTCCTTGACATTGGTCATTTTGAGTCTCCTAATTAGGTGGAACACTAATAATGATTCCAAATTTTCTGCTATCTCAGCATCATTTCCATTCTTAATTCATTAAGGCTATGCAGTCAAAGCCAAGTATTTAATTAAGAAATTGCCTAGATAATTCACAAAAATGAAATTCTATGTGAGAGAGACAGGCAGACAGACAGACAGACAGATATGTGGACAGGGAGAGAAACACAGGGAGAAAAACCTATTCTTGAATATCAAATTTGTCTTTCTAGTTAATCTTGACAGGAAATTGATCATTTGATGACTCCACGGAGTACTAAAATGATTATTCAGTAATGAATCTGTAATTGCAAGCATGAAAAAGTTTTCTGTTTTAAGGGATTGAATCCGGGACCTTGCACATAGTACAATGTTTTTTAAGAAAATTATTTGACTCATATTGGAGGAATTTCAGTAGTGTATCTTGGCTTTAAGGCCTGGTTAGGTCTGTATACAAGTATTCTCCCCTTAATCTCTTTCTTCTTCCCCAAGAATGTGTTTTCTTGGCTTCATCTGTTTTCACATTTTCCCACACAGTTGGCAATAATGTCCGACACTCACCCATTGTAGCCACCCTGGAGTAATGATGACCTGACTAATAAGAACACTAAGAACTATAATATTAGGCTGGAGAGATGGCTCAAAGGTTAAGGCACTTGTCTCCAGTGCCTAAGGCCCGGGGTTCAATTCCCCAGGACCCACATAAGCCCGACCCACAAGGCGGTGGCCCTAGTATGCTCCCTCTCCCTCTCTCTCTCTCTTATCACTTCCTGGATTGTTTGTTTGTTTGTTTGTTTCTTTCTTTGTTTGTTTTCCTTGAGGAAGAGCATCTTACTGAACCCAGAGTTGTCACTTTCTATTAAACTGGCTGGTCAGTAAGCCCCTGTGACTTTCCAGTCTCTGTCCTACGCAGGACTGGAATTACAGGCTTGCAATGCCCTGCTTGAACTTTTATACAGATGATGGGGACTGAACTCAGGCCCTCTCAGGCCTTCATGCTTACAGAGGAAGGACTTTAACCCACTGAGCCATCTGCCAACTTCTTAAAGAATTCTTGAGTAAGGTTGTACAGATTTGGAATTTGGAATATGTGGTGGTTTGTGAGTAAGCTTCTTACTTAATTCCCAGCTGGCAGAGCCTACTGGATTGGGAGCCTTGCTGGGAGACATATGTCACTAATAGTGGGCCTTAAGGTCTTCTAGCCCAGTCTGACTCACCCCACACAGTTCAATCTCTCTGCTTCCTCCCTGCTGCTTTGAGGTATGATGCCCAGTTGTCTGCTCCTTCCATGCTTTTCCCACCATGAAAAACCTTCCCTATCGAAACTATAAACAGAAATAAACCCTTTCCTTTCATAAGCTGCTTCTGGTCAGGTGTTTTGTTCCAGCAATGAGAAAGCAACTGCTACAAAATGTCATTATCGTGTGTGCATGTGCAGTTACACATTAATGTAATTGAGGTGATATTTACAACCCCAGAAAGTACTGTCATATTTCAATATAAAGATACATTTTACTAAATAGATTGAAATGATAGTTCCATAAAGTTTCATAGCTACTGTATAAAAAAAGTCCACTACCTGATTGAGAAACACCACCCCTAATGTCAGATAAAAATGTGAAGAGCATTTTCAGAGGTGTCTCAGAGCTTATCACCTCAGTGTTCATTTGATTAGCTATCATCTTGCAAGTCTGAAGCTGAGAATTATTCAAGGTCATTCACTGGACAAGTAAGAACTTGATGGAAAGACAGAATCTAATGCAGCGAACTTCAAAAATAATTTCTGATTCACATTAAAAGACTGAACAGATTGAAGTCTTAGCACACTATCTTAGAGAATACTTTAGAACATGAGGATTTTATATACTTACAAAGTTAAATCTTGAATATTTGCTCACAGAGTAAAACTATCTGTCTTGTATAAGAAATTCTAAAGATGTTTTAAGTTGGCTTCATATGCTGGACACACTCAGATATCAGGTGTATATCTTCTATGATGAGCACCGTGATATTTCCAAAATATCTGCCAACAATAAACAGGTTCTGAAGATTCTAGGAAAGCTTGTATGCTGAAACATTCCACAAGAAGAACAGTATAGTGTGACCAAATACCTAACAGGAAGCAGCATAAGGAAGGGTTGGCTTTGGCTTAGGCTTACAGTTTTATGGGATATAGGCCATCGTGGCAGGGAAGACATGGCAGCAAAAACAAGCATTGATGGACACTCGGGAAGCAGAGGATAAACAGGAAGTGAGATCAGACTAGGAAACCTCAGAGCCCACTTCCTACAATAAGGCTGCATCTCCTCAAGGTTCCTCATCCTTCCCAAACAGCACCATCATCGGGGAGCACATGTTCAACTATGTGAGTCTTTGGGACATTCATATTCAAATCACATTTAGTTTGCTATAAACAGCCAATCACCAATATGGTGTCTGGACTTTGTACTTTAAGCAAGCCCTGTTTTCTAGGAATTAACATAACTTTGTCAACTCAGGTTTAAAAAGGTGAAAAGGGCAGAAAGACTTAGAGATGCTTCTTGGCAATGCATTAAAAAAAATCAATTTGTAAGCACAGGGAGATTATTAAAGGTTCAGTGACAGCTAACTCTGACTTATCAAAAACTAATCGAGCCAAGTAAATATAATTTGTTTTTATATCAAAAGATCTGACCCAAAAGTAGGGAAAATTCAGAAGTAGAAATGGTCTTAAAGAACTCTGCATACTAATTCTGATTAATTTGGAACATAGAATGCATTCATGATTTTGCACACAGCCAGAACAAAGTATAATGTATTTTACACACAGACAGGTAGCTATCATTAAAAAAAAAATTCAGTAACTTGCATTTTTTCACTGTTTTCATCATTTTCTTCGTTTCTTGTAACTAATGTTCTTTAGTGATCTGAAAATGAAGTCTAGACATCCTCAGTGCATAAAGAGGAGGAGGAGGAAGAGGAGGAAGAAAAAGAGGAAGAGGAAGAGAAGAGGTGGAGAATACTTCCTTACTTCTAAATATTCCTAAGTATGGATTAGAAAATATTTTTGATCTAAGGATCCACATTGTATTTGCAAAGTGTATTTGAATGAATGTTCATTAAATGCATGTAATATATTTAACTTTTCAAAAAAAAAAAGAAATGGTCTTAATTTTTTTGAACCTTCCATTGTAGAAAAGTTTCATTCACAAAACAGCATAGGGGATTTATTTTGGAATCAAACTCATTCAGAGTGTAAATCCACATGAGTGCGCGTGCACACACACACACACACACACACACACACACACACACACACACACACACTGAATATACACAAATGAACTTGCATGGAGAACACTTATACGAGTGGATGCACACAACTTCTGGAGTTTGCTTACATTTTTACTTAAGCCTTTGAACTCCAAATTACTTGATTGAAGGTAAGGAGAATACAGGCAGGAGAGGAAGGTACCTGCTATAATTAGCTTTGCATTGCTGTGGAAGAGCATGTGACTGATGGCTGATGGGAGGGAAGAGTTTATTTGCCTTATTTAGTCCAGGGGAAGCTTCAGGGTGAAGGAATGGATGATAACAGAAGCTGGACATCACTCCTTGCCACAGCAGATGGACAGAAGCAGCAAAGGAGGAAGCTGAGCTCTGGCAAGGGGCAACCTGAGCTCTAACACCCCTAAAACACGTGCCTGTAGCACTCTTCCTCCAACAAGTCTCCACCTTCAAAACTGCCACCAGCTGAGGACCAAGTATTCCAAGCACTTGAGTTTCTGGAGGATATCTGATTGAAACCACCACAGTACTTCAATGGGGAGAATACTTAAGCAAATGTAAAACAGGCATACCCGTATCTAATCTGCTATGCACAGAGGACCTGGGCCACCTACAGCTAAAGGACGTGTTGGAGGAAGAGTGGCAGTTGTCATTACTGGATATTAAGAGTGTCAAGGGGACCATGAAGCAATTGAGCAAGGCTAGAGGTGGCAGGGCCCCAGAAATTGACTTTCCAAGGTGAACAAGATGGAGGAGAAGACAGGGAAGAATGGGACCACAAGTTAGGGAGTTAACACAGCCATAATGAGTAAGACAGGGCTGCTGAAGGAGGCTGGGGCTGCAATTCACAGAGAAAAAAATCATTTTAAAATTGGGAGTACTTAGGGTCTATATCCTCTTTTCTTAAAGGCTGAGCTAATGATTCAAGCCTGGGAGTCAGAGAGAGAGAGAGAGAGAGAGAGAGAGAGAGAGAGAGAGAGAGAGAGAGAGAGAGAGAGAGAGAGAGAGAGAGAGAGAGAGAGAGATCTTTGAAGAAACATCAGTGGCGTGATCTTAGGGTCCAAATATACCATTGACATCACTCTCCAGGATGGTATCTGTTCCTGAGGTTATCAGTAGATTTTTTTTAATTTTCTCTGAAATCCATGATTCTATTATATAGTACATGAGAAGTAAAGCCAGAGTAATATTGATTGCAATGTGACTAATAAATATGTAAGCCAGGTGTGGTGGCACACGTCTCTAATCCCAACAGTCAAGAGGCAAAGGAGGGAGGATGGGTGAGTTCCACGCCATCCTGAGACTACCGAGTAAATTCTGTGAATTCTAGGTCAGCCTGGGCTAGAGTGAAACCCTACCTCAATAAATAATAACAATAATAATATTAATAATGTAAAATGAAATTATTTGAAAAATAAAATATATGTTCAATACAGACTAGGAATTCTTCCAGTCACTTTACATATTTTGCAATTATAATCTCATCTAATTCATCTGGTTCATTGATGAATACTGGATTATTTTTAGACATTCTTCATAAGTGTTACCTCTTCATTTTTCTATAAACCAGCTGAGTGCATCTTGTGATAAAGCAATATTAGTGTGTGTTTTGATGAAATATACCTTTGCCAAAACCCTGTCATAATGAAGGCAGAGCAAGGCACTTCTAAATTTTACTCTGACCTCCCCACATGTGCTGTGACACACACATCCATACACACACACACACACACACACACACACACACACACACACACACACACACACACCAGACCACACACATAAGTGAATAATGATAATAATGGTGATGGTGATGTTGATGATGAAAGAGCAGATAAAGTGAGACAAAAATCAAAAGAAATAATCTTTAGGGGAGACATAAAAGTATCCTGTTGAGAAAGATCTACTACATGGATAGGAGAGATATCTGAGGGCGCTTTAGAATAGGGAGGACTCCTGTTTGTCTGGCTACAGTGGCCTGAGTTTCAATTTTATTTAAACTCTCTGGTGTCCCTTTAACTCCCCATGGCACAAGTGAAAAGAGTGGGCAGCCACACCCAACTTCCTCTGCACCTTCTACCTTGTCTGCAAACCTTCCTTATTCCAGCATCCCAGCCTCACAGAACCAAGCACTGCAGCTGCTCCTTGCTACACAGACAGCTCTAACTGCATTCTTTTTTTTTTTTAGTGCTCTTAATCAGAAGCAAAGTGAAAAATTCTTTAGGTGACATTAACACTTGAGCTGAGATTAATGACACTAAATCTGATTTATATTGTCTTTCTCCAGCCATACAATCTAGCATTTTCTATGCCCTTTCTCTGAAGTTGCACATTAAGCTGCATGGTTTAGAGGATTTCTGAAACTCCCAGACCACTTCCCTAATCAGTATTCACAGTTCCTTCCTTTCAGCAGATGCACATTATTTTCTTCTCCCTTTGTTCTTTCGTTTATTGTTCTAAGGTTTATTGGCACCAACTGTCTTTGCACTTTATTGGTCTGATTTCATTAAGGACTCTAAGTCCCATAAAAACATACATTTAAATTGTTAGATTGCAAGATGCACTCAGCTTGTTTATAGGAGAATTATGAGGCAAAATGTATGAAGAATGTCGAAAAATAATACATTATTCTTCAATTGGGTCACCAAATATTGACAGATATTTTTAACTTGTGAAATGTACGATGGGAACTTGTTTGGCCATTTTAAGTAATAGATTGGATCTTGGTTCATGTAAAGTCATTTTAATAAAATATACAAAGTTGCATCTACTTGGGTTGGGGAGAAAAAGGAAAACAATAATGCATTCTGATACTATGAAATTCCTTTAAAGACTGCTTTTACCAGAAGCTCTTTTTTTCAGAAGTTATTTTTAAAAGATAATAAGTTATGAAAATGCTATTGAGTCTATCTTCAAGGTACATTATTTCACTTTCTCAACATGAAAATGGTCACAATTCTGATGATTATCAAAGAACACAAGAATCTGACTGGAGATAAGAATCTTTTCATTCTGGGCTCATAGGCTGTGCCAGGGAGGAAACTCAGGCAAACAAAAGCATTAGTCGCTATGCTTCCAAATGAGGGGTAGACATAATTACAATGCATCATTTACTGAAGTGGCAACCAATGTGATTTGTTGAATTCTGGCTCTAATTGTCATGACTCAAACTCTGCCTGTTTCTCCCCAGACAGGGCCAAATAAATAGAGGACATTTGGGACGATCAATACTTGCAATTGTTCTTTCTCTATGCCCCCCAGAATACAGAATGTCCTAACCCTTAAGAAGTAGCAAGAGGAACAATGTGCTAGCTCCCTGTCACTCAGATGGTGTATCCATCTCGCCCAGCCATTCGACAATGATACACTAGACATGTTTCTTAGGAAATGTAGTGCCTTTCTCCAAGTAGTTTATAGTTGGCTTAATAAGCAGAGGAGAGGAGGCGGCATGAATTAAATCATTACACAAATGTATAAAACAAAAGCTGCCACTGAGCACTGTGAGAGAGGAGGGTTGCAGCAGGTAGCACCAGAGCATGCAACATGGCAATACTCCACAATGAGAAATAGTTTCTAAGACTGTATGATAAAAATGAGAAGGTCTTTATTAGAGGAAGCAGAAAGGAAAGGGGTGGGGAAGATGGAGCAGTGAATTAGTGCTTGGCATGCAAACGTGATTCCCAGCGCTCATGTGAATGGCAGGAGAAGGGCATGGGAACACTGGAGAAATTCTCTGCTCTGGAGGTGGAAGCGGTGGAACTCCAGGGCATGCTGGCTAGCTGGAGTGGCTGAGTTCAAGTGACAGATCTGCCTCTGCAAATAAAAGCAGTGGAGAACCATTGAGGAAGACACTAGGAGTCAATCTCTGCCCCTGCTCCACAGTCTACTGACACATATGTGAACATACACACACACACATACATGCACACACCATGACCACAGACACATGCAAAAAGAGGAAGCGAGTAAAAGAAGAAAGGAAAATTAAGCTAGAGCCTAATACCTCAGGTGGGTTCAGTAAACCTTCTGTATGAGCAGAGCTTGATGCATAGTTGGAGCTCAAAAGTGTAGCTGCAGCCTCACACTGAGGTTGCAGATCGAGAAGTGACCTGTGGGCCAGGATATGGATTCTGCTTCATTCTGTACCAAACAGAAACACACTGCTATATCCTGGTTATACTGCTATAACCAGGATGAAGAGGCACAAACAGGCTTGCGTCATTAAAAGTCTCCCTCCATGGCTTCAGAGGAGAGCAGAGGTTATAAGAGAAAATGAGAAAGCTGCTCAGGGATCTTCACTGTCTGCAACAAAAACAGTGAGTGAGCTCATAACTTCTCCATGATGCTGATGGCTCTGAAATAAGAGCAAAAAGGTGCACTTGAACTGCATCCAGTGGTCAGATTGTCACCTTATTTGCTCTACAAGGAAGGTGACTGTTACTGATGATAGTAACAGATGGAGTTGGAATCTTGGCTCCAAGTCTGTCTCTTTCCTCAGCAGCTATGATCCTGGTCCATGCCACAGGCATGTGTGTGTGCATTACTTCTATGTCTAAGGGCTCTCTGGTCTCCCTTCGGTCTAGTCCCAATGTTCCATTGTGGAGTCTCTAGAAAGATCCCCTTAACATGTCAATCATACCACACTTCTTCTACTCCTGTGGCTTCCATCTGACATGCATTGAAAGTGAGTTCTCACTAAATAGCCTCTAAGACTTCTATACACTCTCCCTTTCCTAGCCTGGCATCAGATCTTTATTATCTCATCCTTCCTCCATCTTGTACGCTCTCTGGCTACTCAGTCAACATTTCTGTTCCATTGAGGGGCATCCTCATGCCTATGGATTTGAACTTTGCATTCCATATTCCAGCAGCATCTTATTTTTTCCAGATGTTTACTTGACTAGCTCTCTACTTCATTCAGTGTTTACTCAAATGTTCTATCCTGGAAGAGCCACAACTAACCCATTAAAGTGGCACGTGCCCTAATCCTATCTCCACAACCTCTATCTCCAGACATTTCTCTCTTGCCTTTAAACCACAATTTACTGTGATTGAAAACATGACTTGCTTCATTTGCTTTTTTTTCATATCTGTCCCCTCTTGTTGTGTTAGTCTGTTTTCCATTATTAAACTAAAACCACCGAGGAAGCTACTTTATAGAGACATGAAGTATATTTTGATTTGTGGCTCTAGAGGGCCCATTAGTGGAAGGCCATTTGCGGGCAGATTATACCAATAGCACAGTGTCACATGGCCAGAGACACCAAGTGCAGCTGTGTGTGTGTGCATGTGTGTGTGTGTGTGTGTGTGTGTGTGTGTGTGTGTGTGTGTGCCCGTGTGGTATGTGTCTGTTACACCTCCCTCCTTCTTACAATGTCACCAAAATAATTAGTTATGGAGGATCTTTCTTAATAACATTATTTATCCTCTATCCATTTTGCAAAGGCCCACCTATAAGCACTATGGTCAGGTAATGTCTTTGTCATAATACATCATGAAGTCCTGGAGAATATGTAAACCATGTTTAAGCCATAAGAGTCACTTTATTTATTTATTTATTTATTTATTTATTTATTTATTTATTTATTTATCTTTTTAAATCTTCCTTAACTAGAAGAATATCTGAATCATCATGAACTTTTAACACATATTGATTAAATGGATAGAATCTGGCCACTACCCAAAGCTACATTTCAAGGGTCCCGATGAGGCGATAATATCCTTTAAATATTTGGTTCTTAAATCAAAGCCTAGTTGCTCTTTAACGAGACAATGTTGTCTCCACATGAACTCCATTTCCTTATTACTTATTCTGTGAGAAGTGTTAATGGAATAAGAAATTACAGGGTGCCAGCTATGTGATGGGTTTTGTGTGTAATGGTTGAAATAAAATCGTAATGTGTCCTCTAACACCCAAGTCCAAGAAAGGGCTAAGAGGAAGCAAAAGGGTAGGGAAGAGGATGTTCATAGTTGCTGGAAAGAAGACAGATAAATGAGTGGCATCCAGAAAAGCTGTAAAGCAAGGTCCAGGTTATAATGGCCCCTTATAAGATGGGAAAATATAGAGATGACATCTGGGAAAAAAATCAAAAGCAAATGTATTTCCATTAGCCATGGAGTGAAGTAACAATGAATACTGTCAAGACTGTGAACTAGATGGGAATATGTAACACAGCAGATCAAGATCTAATTGCTTGCAGGTACAGTTAACTACGCAGACTTCAGAACAAGTACCAGGTGTTCACATGAGTTTGTGCTGTCCACGTCATAAGTTTATCACAGTAATAAGCATGTTATGAAAAATACAATATTGAAACTAGCTTTAAATTAATTATAGTAGCTTTAACTCTTGCTTTCATTTTAGGGATTTAAGATACAAGATTTGCATCTTGAACATTAAGACAAAAAGAAATGTAATCACTGTGTGCACAATTTATCAATGAGTACATCAAAGGAATTCTCAACCCATTTCAGGCTCCACTCCTGGTTAGAGGGTTAGAGGTGATGCATGCATTTAAACTTCCAGCCAGGTCAAGTGTCAGTCACCATTATAGCTCATGAAATGTAAACAGTAGTCTTCCAGGTGAATTTAGAAAAAAAAAAAAAGAATGTTTTCTTAATAAGGAGAAGGACAACTGGTATAGATCTCCTGCTTCTCACCTTCTGTTTACCCCATCAAATTCCAAACCTGACTGGCATTCTGCTTCAATCTCAACTCTCCAAAAAATCCTTTGCAACACAAGAGGTCCTCGAAAGTACACACACACACACACACACACACACACACACACACACACACACACACTTTATCTCTCTTTTCCAATTTCTCTCTTAGTTAAATGAACAAAAATGTTTTTTTAAAAATGCCTTCATAGAATGCCAGAGAGAAATATCAGTCTCATCAGAATTGCAGAGGACAGACGGTTAATCAGTAATAACCATTCCATTTCTTGGTTTTTGTTTTGTTTTGTTTTGTTCTCCAGGCAGTCACTCTGTAGCTCTGGCCTTGAAATCACAGGAATCCTCCGACCTCAGGTATGCAGTGACCATCACACTATTAAAACCAGTCTAATTCTAATGTTAGCTGTACTTAGAATGACAGCTTTACATATTTGTGGTTGGTGTCCCTCTATTGTAGCTGAAACAATTCTTAATCATCGTGTCTTCTAATGTTACCCATTTATTATATAATTTGCCTCACATCACTTTCTAATTTAATTTTAGTTTTCCCTTTGCATGTAGCAAAATGTTTTACTCACTTACAGGATTATCCACTACTTAGTTTCTTTGCTTCTGTTCTTACCTCGTCACCTTTGATTAATTTTATCAGGCAAATTTAGGAGGGATGAGGAAAAAAAGAAAATAGAAATCTCTTCCTACAATAGCCAGGCATGTTTCTAGTCTGTTTTCTTCTACATTGAGAATTGTAGAGCTAGATGTGGTGAAATACACTTGGTTTTCCAGCCCTGGGGAGGTGGAGTCAAGAGGATCTGGAGTTCTACATCATCTTCAGCAATATAGTGAATTTGAGGCCAGGTTGATCTACATAAAACAATGTCTCAAAAACAAGCTAACTAGTAGAATAGTAACTGGAAAGAATGACGTGCTGTAGGACAATATCTATCAGGATGAAGACACATGAGGATGCTGCAATTGCTTCTGTCCATTTGGTTAAAAGATATCATGGTAAATGGTAAAACCTTCTACTGAAGGAGGTCTATCCTTGCTCAATCCAGATCTCTTAACTATGTTCTATAACTTGTGAATTTTTACAAAGGACTCATGCAATGGATTTGCTGTTGGTTACAACATTAGAAAACATATTTCCAGAGTTGAGGTATTATGTACCTAACACATGTTCTGGGCCCCAAAACAATTGACTCCTAATTCCTATTTATTCAATTACCAATTAGTTACATTGTCTAACTTCTACTTGTATGCAGCTCAACTGCCTCATTTTTTAAAAAAGAGATAGTAATGTATTCCATAACCAATTCTCGTCTGATTTATTCATTAATAACAGAAAGTTCAATTCATCCTAGACACTCAGCTTTGTAAATATTAATTACTATTGCTATGATTATCAATGCTTTTCTTTTCAATGAACCAAAGAGGACAATCACGCAAAATCAGACAGTGTTTACTTATCAAGAATATCAGTAATAATCTGCCTCTTATTCCTTATTTTCTCTATAAAGTTCTTTAAAATGTTTTTAAAAATCACATATCTGCAGAAGTTATTTTATAAAAATGTTCTGTTTAACTAACCATCCAGGCAGGATGTATCCACTGATGGAAACAGTCATGGCTACTACGTAGGTCACCAACTGCTCTCCAATTGGATTTAAGGCTCACTCCACAAGGGGAAATTCTTGCTTGCTACTGAAAACGTAGCCAAAGCTGATGCCCAGAAGGGTCACAAACCCTAGGAGGGAAGCTACTATTATTATTTGTCAAAGTGGATATGTTTTTCCCATTAACTTGCCCTCCAAGCATTTGTATGTTTATGCCCATAGACTAGGGGTGCTCTCACTTTTGTTTGGAGAAGCTTTCTTTTGCACTTTGCATTGACTACTGACTGAGGAGACTCAAAATTTGTATGACTGTGGAATGGGCATCCATATCACTCCCTCAAAGGCTTAGGGAACACTCAGGAAGAGTGCATAGTAGGAATATAAAAGTCATAGGTTGTGAAGGTAGACTATGGAACACTGTCTTCTGGACATGGCATGTCCATTGCATTTAGGACTTCAAGGCCGTTGCTTCCTGAACAATAGTGCACTCAGTAACATTCTGTCTTGGAGATGGAGGAGGGCATAAGATCCCCATCCCTCCCTGGGGAGTTATTAGCTGTACATAGTGGCTAAGGGAGAGTCATTTTCTTCAGTGGTGCAGCCACTAGTAAATCACTCTTTCCCTGGTAAATAATCCTCCACCCAGGCTCATGCAGGAAGCTCTAACTAAACTCAGGGACACACACACACACACACACACACACACACACACACACACACACACGAAAAAGAAAATCAAAGTAGGAGATGGACCACTTGCAGAGAACAAGTGGTTTAGTTAACTGGGAATGGGGAGAAGGGACAAGAAAATGATAGTAACGAGAGGGAATTATGATCAAATATGTTATATACGTGTATAAAATTGTCAATAAAAAATCACAGTAAAAAGTGTTTTGTTTAAATCCAAAGTAGAAATCTTGATGAATTTTTCGGATGGTATGTAAAAAAAAGTAGATAGCTAAAGATAAGATTATACTGATGCTTTTAAAACTGTAAAAGAAGTTAGCAGGAATTAACATGTACAGTAAATTTAGATGAGACAAGGGATCTGGACTAATGAGTCCCATGAACGTATTTTATTAGGATTAATGTTCCTTATGTTTAAGTCTTGCCAAAGCAAGATTTCCACACTGGAGAATAAGACATTTAACTGAGATTACAGTGTAATAGCCAAAACCACTGGAGCTTTTGCAGATAATGCCCAATAACAATTCCCTGAATTCAGTTCATATTTTATAAAAGTAGGACCCACAACTGGCACTATCTTATAAAGTGAATCTAGAGATAAGTTGTGAACATTAAATATTAATAAAAGTCAAAAGAAAAAAACCTGAAAAGACTGATATGTTTGCATTTGTATGAGAATCAAAGAAAGTTTCAATATTGGGGAATATAATATAATAAAATTTAGAATTATCTGCAGCATAAGAAATCAGAGATGCAGGCTACCCTCTTCTATCATAGGGTCTCATGGGGAAGAGAGAATTAGAATGGATAATATAAATGTGTTTAATATAGTTAGTAAGAATTGTAGAATGCTAACTGTAAGAATGTATAGTGACCAGGTGTCAACTAAACAGATTAATGGAGTCTTTGGGGGACACATGACTTTTAAGACTGAAGACTGAAAAGCTGTTCATAGATATATATGGAAATCACTGGTGCTGTGATAACCTATTCTACATGAAAAATTAGTTAAAATACAGAAACTTTAATTGGAAATTTTTCAGAGATTATTTATTGTAGATGAAGATCATGAGACTGAATGAAGAAGAAATTGTGATAGCCATCATTGAGCAGATAAGGCGTAGAAAGTGATTAGAGTCACAGTCTCAAATCTGTTCTTGGTAAGTACCTGGGGTCTTGCAATTACAAGAATGGAGGAGGAGATAACTCTGGTGATCTTGGTGATAAGTTTGTTCTTCCAACGCCACCTTAGAAAATAGCATCGGGCCTTATTTGCTTACAGTACTTTGTTCTTAACAATTTCATTACCAGTTAAGGGCTATTCCTGTTTGCACAGCACAATTTTGTTCAGGTGCAAAGAATATGTAGGCAAATGTAGTGAGTAGAAGAAAATCCAGGTGGGCATGGACTAGAATTAGACAGTGTAGTGAATTATTATAGCTGGCCACTAGCTACAAGCAGCAGTGGGATTGACTAAATCTGAGCTTCCTGGAACAGAGAGCCATGAGTGCACATAGTAATATCAGATTTAAACACAAGGACATGCTTGCTGACCACATCTGCTATTTAGTGCCCTAGAAATTATTCTGTGAGCTCCACAAACATACACAAATGCAATAGTCTTGATTGGGAAACAGATTAAATACTTTTCTCAAGTCCACACAATTAGTAATTATGAGAAACAGAATGAGAATCTTGGAAGTTTTGTTCCAGTGTCTGTATTCTTAAGCATAACAAAGTCAAGATTGCTTGCAGGTGGCCAAGCTTGTCTTTTCTTTTTATTTATTTTTTTAATGTAAGTTGATGAAGTGTGGATTTGGTGTCATGAGAAGCCTGCAAGAAGGTCATGGGTTCAAATGGATGAGCCACTGAAGGACTTTGTTGACATTCTTGATTCCATAAGATGTCTGTTCAGGGATGATGTCTGCCTGAATCTCACCCCCATAGTCCCTGAAAGAAGTTCAACTAGACAACTCTGCACAGCACCAATGTTCAAGAAACATCATCAGCGTGCAGATCAGCACAAGGCTGAGTGTGACCAGGTTTCCAGGCAGATGAGAACACGAGTGAAACAGGTAGGCTAAGTCTGCCCTGGATATATTTAATTATAAGTTTTAGGGGTGGATTAAAGTGATATGATTTCATAGCATCCCTTGAGAACCTGGGCTGCACAGCAGTGCGATTTCTCATTATTATGTTTTACTGTTTGTCAGTCAGTGCAAGTCTCATCAGTATTTCCAAAGTTGTCATCATCCCTACACTACACATTCTTCCCTGTCATGATGAGAAGAGATATATCTGCTTTGCTCATGTATTTTTAGTATTACATTTTGTAAAATATTTGAAAAGTATCTACATAGAGAAAGATATGTATTTAAAATCTGAGTAATTTTGCAGGATTACATGATAAACAAATATATATGACTATGAGAATGTCAATTTTAAAGAAGAAAACCATATAAATAGGAGCCTTAAAAACAAATGTAAGAAGAGAGATGGTTTTTAATTGGCTAATAGGAATAAAATTTCAGAAGTGAAAGATGAAAAAGTGCTTGTGACTGGTTGCACGCATGAATATTACTTAACATCAATAAGTAGATAAATTTTAGTTGCAGAGTTTTTTATCACAACTTAAAACAGATTAATTAAACACTTAATGCACTGTCATAAGAAACATTTGCAGAGGAAAACCAAAATCAAAAGCCTGATAATTAAGAAAAGCAAACACAAAAATTAAATGAATAGACTGTTCAGGAAAAGTATAGGCAAGGCTATGAATGAATTTTCCTTTATCACTGTGATAGTAATTTCATTTCCTCTTCATTTCCTGGTGGCTGATTTTCTGCTAGTACTCACGTTGAAAGGTTCTTTACCTATGCAATTCGTAATTCTAACATTTCTCAACATTCTTAGGGAAAAAAGGTCTTTATCACTAAAGTACTGGTGCTTTTAGAAAAAAAAAAAAAGAAAGAAAAACTGCTCTCAATTTTGGAAGCCCTGCTACTCCATCTTTGTGAGCTTACCATTTCTGGATAATAAACAAATATGAAGCTCAGTTAAATTGGGTTTAAGTGTAGAATCCACATGTGGTACTGAGATGATATTTGCCCCCTGGAGGCCTGACTTAAAGGGTATGACCTGATTGGTGACAGTTTATTGTCCCCTGTGTCCAACTGTTATCATGCACAAGAGATTTAGCACCAAAACACATACACAAAAAATAAAATAAAATAAAATAAAATAAAATAAAATAAAATAAAAACTAAGCACACCATTGCTGATCAAGAAAGGTCACTTAATTTAGAAGCAAGCTGTGTGTGTCAGCACCTGATTGAAGTTATGGCCCAGTTCATATCTTACATTCAGCCTCACTTTCCCTCACTTTACAGAAGAGTTCCTCAAACCTGATTCTATTGTGTTTCTAAATATATGTATACCCAAAAAAGCTGCCAGAATATTTACAAGGTTGCATCTCTCATTTTGCCAGAAAACCTAGGTGCTGTATTCTTTTCCTTTCATGCTTTCTTTCCCTTTCGCTTACCTGCATGTGCACACATCATGAATATACAAATACACACATGTCAATACGTTTGAATATTACCAAGTGATAAGCTGCCTGTGTCTGAGATTTCAGAAATTCTAAGAAGGGTTCTTCCTGCACCATGACCTATAATATCTGTGTGCTCTTGAGATTTCCTTTATAGAAGCCAAGCCTTTAAGTAAACTGCATTTATTTCACTTGGTTCCTCTTTGTGACCTGGCCTAGATCCTAAGTAGAGAGGCCAAGGATTAAAAAAATAAAGACAGGGAAAGAAAAACCTAAAGGGAGCAGTCTCTGAGAACAGTGGAGAATTCACCCAAGTGGACACAAGATAAATAGAACAACTGGTGTTGAGGTTTAGAGAAACCATTACCACTTTCACGCTCTTGGAGACCAGAGTTCTGGTGGTTTCAAAGTCCCATACATTCATGTGTTTGAACATTTAAGCCCCAGCAGGTGGCCCTGGTTGGGAAGGGTGTGGACCCTTAGGAGGTGGAGCACTGCTAGAAGAAGCATGTCACTGGGGGCAGGCCTTGAAGTTTTCTAGTCCAGCCCCACTGTACAGACTATATACTCACTCCCTGCAAATATGATGGTGTGACACCAGCCTTGCTTCTGCTCATGCCATGCTTTTCATAACATGACAGATTCTACCATCTGGAACTGTGAGCGGAAATAAAATCTTCCCTTCTTCCCTAAACTGCTTCTGATACAGAAACTGGATCCAGGAGTGTCATTACAGACAGCAGAGCTGGAGGAGCAGTGCCACTCAAGTTCAACTCAGATAATTTCATCATGAATTTCACTCTGTGGAGCTGTGGGATTTGAGATTAGCTTTGCTGGTTTTTGGTCTTGCATTGGTTCTGTCTTTCCTTGCTAAACCGTTATTCCTCACTTTTAGAATTGAAATGTTTTTTATTTGTTGCAGTTTTTAACTTGTGTTTTGGTTTTATGGGGTTCAATTAAGAGAATTGCCGTGGGTCTCAGATGAAACCTTGGACTTTGAAGACTGTTGAGACTGGTAAAGACTATGGGCAGCTTTAGGTAGGACTAAATGCTTTTTGAACCATGAGATGTCCATGAGTCTATGGGGAAACCAGGGGCAGGATGTGGCGCTTTGAATGTAACATGTACCCCATATGTTCATGCATTTGAATACTGTAGCACCTTTTGAGAAAGCTGTGTTACCTTTGAGAGATGGAGCCTTGCTGCAGGAAGTGTGTCACTGGGGAGGCAGCCCTTGAGGTTTTATAGACCAGCCCAATGGACATTTACATGGATCCTGAAGAATTGAACTCAGGTCCTTCTGCCTTACAGGAAAGCACCTTAACCACTGAGATATCACTCCAGCCCTAAGAGGTCTTTCTCTTAAAGGGATGATATTTTCATTGCTATTGAGATAAATAATAATCTAGCTCCGGCAACACCATGGACAAAGGACAGTGAATATAATGAAGACCAATTTGGAACAGGAATTCACTTTACACAGTACTGACAGCCCTTTTAAACAATTATCCATAGGTCTTTGATATCTTGAGATAAATAATACCTGA
This sequence comes from Zapus hudsonius, assembly GCA_004024765.1. Classification (NCBI taxonomy): domain Eukaryota; kingdom Metazoa; phylum Chordata; class Mammalia; order Rodentia; family Dipodidae; genus Zapus; species Zapus hudsonius. Next base: position 77,202 of record PVHP010002590.1, read on the forward strand.
TATAACAAAGGTTGGGTCTTTCATATCAACCTCAGGCACCCACATTCTATGTATCCATTTTACACACCAAAACTACATAGGATTTTCTATTTAAATACTTTGAATGTTAAAATGAAAAACTTTTGCATAAGAACCATGATATCTAGCTGATTTCAGATATGTAGTTTGTTGTGAAATTTCAAAAATTCTTGGCAACATTGACCCCTTTCCTCAGAAGACCACAAACTGAGTGAGACAGACCAGCAAGAATCTGTGGCAAAATTCAAGTCATGAGAAGTCCCCCTTTTTTCCCCAGGTTGTGTCCCCAAAGGACTGGTTTATTTCTGGCTTCTTGTCAGTGCTCTAGAAGGCAAAAGGCATTCTCTAGGTCCCATTCCCTATTTTCTTGACTTTCCATTAGATTGGCTGTTTAATTGCATATTCTCTTGTTAGTGTTTGAATACATAATCAAATATTCCCATTCAAGTTAAATTGCAAAATTCTTAAACCCAAAATTCTTGAAGCTATATATATATATATTTGAGATCTTGGAAAGAAACCACTACAGTGTCAAATAGACAGACAGAGAAAGGCTTAATCAATCCTCATTGATTGATACATGGTGGCAGCACTTGGAAGAGGGGAGCTGTTAGTTAACTGTCTCTGTTATAAAGTCCCCTGTATTCTCCTCATTCCTCACAACTCGGCCATGTTTGTGGAGTGGCCCCAAGTAATCATTTTTCTGCAAAGTAATAGAAGAAAGCAAAACTTATTTCTAAAGGAGGCAAAGGGATTTACTCTAACACTTCCTGATGACTGCTTGAATTGGATATGCAAAGTATTAAATTCTGGTAGCAAGTTTCCAGATATTAATTGAATTAATCAGATTCTACATTCTTTCACCCTGTTTTCAAATCATGTATCTCAATATATTGTTTGCCTGCACTGGAGGCCAAACAATAAAGAAAATTCATTAGAAATTTGCTCCCTAGTCTCTTCAGTATACCTCAGTGAAAAAATTTTAATAATGAAAGAAGTAACTGATGTAAGGCAATGATAAATTGCTTTGCTACAGGGTAATATAAACCTTAACTGAGATGATGAATATTCCCATATCACAAGGGAAACTGAAAGTGTGCGAATGGGTTAAATATGTGCTTTCTGATAAATGAAGACAATCGCCTGCAAATATTCTGGATAAGACATATTACTTTCATATTAAAGCAAAATGTCTCTCTGTAGGAAAAAAAAGACTTCAAGGAAGCTCTTTTGAGAAAGAGAATATATACATGAAAGCATTTAATACCACCAGTGTGTTCTATGGGAACATTTTTGAAACAATGATTTTATTCTTTTAAAAAAAATCACTCCTTAATTTATAATTAATTGGTTTTCAAAATTCTTCTTGAATGTTAATTTTCAGGGCTGATAATGAAAGAAAGCCTTTAACAACTGAAATCCCTGGGGTTCCAAATTCATTAACACAGAGAACACTTGTTTCTAAGCTTTTGTCGTGTATTGAAACAAATGACAAAATAATTCCAGGGAAGGGGTCATTATGTGTATGTCTGTGAAGACCCAGGACGATGGTATCTGGGGATCTCACTACACATGACCAATGAACTTGCTGTCTCAGAACGAGGGAAGAAATATTTTGTCTTCTCAATGGAAACATCATGTTTTATGCTCTTTTGGGGACATTCTATTTATTCTATTCATTGTGATTTACGTGGATTTTTATTTTTCAGGGTGCCTCTCTTTTAGCTGTTTTATTTTTTTTTCTTTATTGTTCTTCTGGCTTGTCAAATTGTTCAACCTTTATCGTTGCTTCATTTAATTTTTTAACATTTTTCTATTATCTGTGTTTAACCTTAACATTCTAAATGTTTCTCTGGATGTCTCTTGGCTTCATATATACTGTCCTCATAACTTTCATTTGTAAATCACTTGCAAGCCACGATTTGTATTTCTAAAAACCCCCTCTTTTTAATACTTATTTACAATGAGTGAGTGCCATTATTTATCACATCACAATCCTTGTTATTCTTTATTTTTTTATCCTTTAACTTCTCTCTATCCAATTATTTACTGTATATTGTTTCTGCTTTAAAACTATATTGATATTTATTTTTGACATCACACATGATCATTATTTTGGTTAATGACTCATGCGTTTATAAATATATTGTATTACTTAGTCTGATCAAGAATGCCTGTAATACCAGCACTCGGGAGATAGAAGTAGAAGGATCAGGAATTTAGAGCCTTAACTACATGAGATCCTTTCTCAAAACAAAGAACAAAATGTGATTCATTCACGTTTTCGAGCTTAAGAGGTCTTGATATACATATTAGTCATAAGAAATTAACCACAATATTCATATTCACTTTCCTAACTCATTTATGTTTCAAGTTGTCACATTCACTGTGATTTTGGTAAATTTTCTACTTCTTTTAGTTTTTCACATAGAAATTCAATTGAAAAATAAGAATAATGCCTTAAGAACCCCACAGGCATACCAATAACCTCACCGAGTTGGGATCTAAGTGAAATGAAGATGGAGAAGTGGAGACATGAGTACAATCCATCATAAAAAATAAAGTTTAATTTAAAATAGGTATAATGAAACTAAAATTTGACAACACTATGAAGACAGTAGAAGAAAAACAAAAATAACTAAAGAGTGTAGTGTATAAAAATGGTAAGCATGGATGAAGGGTTTATTAGGAATATTTCCTCTGCTGTGGATAAAGATGTGATGGGGGACAAGGAGAAGGGGTGAGAGAACCATGTGGATCCAGATGACACCATCTCAGGACTGGTGTTTCCAGCAAGCATGTCTACAACATGAAGTAAATAGTTTTTAGATTTTTTCTTAATTTTTCTCTTCTCTTCAGTTCTTTCTTTTACTCTCAAAAATAAAACCATGAGGGCTGGAGAGATGGCTCAGCGGTTAGGGCACTTGCCTCCAGTGCCTAGGGCCCCGGGTTCAATTCCCCAGGACCCACATGGGCCAGACCCACAGGGTGGTGACCCTGGTGTTCTTGTTCTCTCTCTCTCTCTCTCTCTCTCTCTCTCTCTCTCTCTCTCTCTCTCTCTCTCTCTCTCTCTCTCCCTCTCCTTGAAAATGAATAAATAAAATATATTTAAAAAAAATAAAACCATGAAATATGCATCCTATGGATTAGTCTAAAGACCCAAAGATCAGAAAGCCTGTGTTTTTTTTTTTATTTATGTGGGTGAAATGTGTGTATATGTGAATAGGAGTAGGATGAAATTACATATAATAATTTGTTTATAACCAGAACGATCGAGGAGCAATGAGCTATGGCTAGCAGGAAGTATATTCATTGGCTCAGTAATTCTGAAAAAAAAAATGTTAGATACTGACATCTCTTGAGGAGAAGCCTATCAGCTCCTTTCCAAACTACCTTCCCAGTACGGCTTGGCTTCAAGGCTTCACTGGTTTCACTCTGTGAATCACAGGATCAACACAATTCACTAGTGAAGAGTTTGGCAAAAATGAGAGATTTTGTTCAATAAAACTAGGTTTGCAGTAGTCTGCTGCAGGTAGTGTAGAGTATGTTTTTGCGGAACAATGAGAGGAGCTATTTACACTGAAACATTTTCCACCCAGGATCTCACTCCTGTGCACGTGTGCACATCAGGTGTGTAAGGTGCCACTCCCTCATTCTTTGGTATGGACATAAACCCTTACATTGCAGTTTTCTGGTCAGATCTGCGTAGCAAAATAATACTTTATGTAGGCTGTTCATTCTGACATTTGAAATGAGGAAACCTTAGCTTGGTTTGTGGTTTCCTCAGGAAAACACTAGATTTGAGATGCTTCCAGCAAGTAAGTCAGTATCAGAATCTATTCAAATTTTGGTCCCTGTTAGATATCAGAGATCTTCCCTGGAGATACATTGTTTCTTTAAGTTCATGCTATCCTTTTTGTTGGCTGAAGAAAAGCAAGTCCTTTTCAATAAATGATCATTTGGAAAAAAATAAAAGCAGTTAGGCTAGCAAAATTTCACCCTCTATTTCCAACATGCATTTGAGCAATATAAATATCCTTGTAAAATCCAACTATTTTCCTAACACCTTGGAGAAGACAATACACATTGAATAATATGAGAAAAGTATAAAAATGTAATGTTAAAATGTAAACTAGTATTTGACAGAAGTCATATTAATGAAGTACAAAATAAGTCTGGTAATTAGTATTGAATATTTCATATTCAGAAAATAATAATTGAGTTCATTAAATATTTATTGAAAGCCTAACACATTTTGCTGGAACTAAAGAATTAAGGCTTTGGGTAAAACTGATAGTGTACTAACCTCTTTCTGATAATTATTTTGACCTTGGGCAAGTTACCTATTAGTTGATACCTCAGTTTCATCATCATTGAAAGTGAGGATAATAATATTACCTTTCAAATAGAGTCATTTGAAGGATAAAATCAATTAATTCCTATCAAGCATTTACATGGTATGCCCAATGTGCTTAATAGTATTAGCTATTTTTATAATGCTATTTAGTCAAAATAGATTAAAGACAGAGGCAAATTATGGCCTTTGAAAATTAAATGAGATTTTTAAACCTAGAAATACTTGCACACGTGAATATAAATAGCCTCCATGAATGATGTCTTCTCATTCCTATTACATCAACTATTTAACAATTTATAGGATGCATATAACACCAGCCAACTTCCACTTGTAGCTTGATTACAGTGCTGTTGCTTTGTTCTTAAAGAGAACCCTGCATGAAATTGAAATGGAAGAAAACAGGTGGTTTCTCAAATGTTAATAATAGTAGTGTAATGATGCCTTTGTTTTCCAGTGTAATTTATCAATTATTCCTTTTTATCCATAAGCAGTGATAGCTTTGGTAAATATTCCACCCACCAGTACAGGTCAAACATGTCCCATTAAATCACCATCATTTGGCTTAGACATGTACGAAGTCCTCATGCCCTCCTTGGTGCTTTCCCAGCAGCAATATGCGACTACATGGGTTCAGAAAGAGCATGAGGATTGGAGAGGACTGATGTGAACGCATTAGGAGACATTTCAATGCAGTTCTGGTTTACATTCCTGCTCGGGCTCTAGCAGTGCTAATAAATTGCCCAGATTTAAAAGGTTGTTTTCTTGCTTTCCCCCCTTGCTTTGTTTGTGGGTGTTTATGGATAAGAAATGTTCCATCGATGGTCAGAGAGCTGCAAAATTAACCCTTGGGTTGAAGTGGAGTAGCTTGCTGCTGTGCTTTCAGAGATACCTTTCATTCCCTAAGCCATCAGATGGCTTTTCCTTTAACTTGCCCGTTGCATGGTAACTTCTACAAAGGCCCAGACAACATGGGGCACTCATGCCTCACAAACGTTTCTGATTAAGATCTGATCCAATATTAAGAGTTTCTTAGAGAAGCCACTCCACTCTCACTCCCTACTACATGAGGTTTTTATTTTTTGAGACAGGGACAAATCTTTACTTCTTCTGTAACTACGAAGTCATGCATTAAGGAAGATAGTGCCCGTCTTTGGTAGCTCAGAAAGATCTGTCTTGTTCACTAACCCATGACTTCAGACAACAGAGACCTCTGCTAAGGATGAAAGTGTTCGATTTATAGTGCTACCACCTTGCCTCCCCTCTTTCCAGTGCCACTGCCTTAAATGCCCATTATCTCTGCAGCACTGTGTGTTTTGTAATGGGAGCACCTGTGCCTCTCTCAGCTACTAAACCAGACAGCCAGCTGATTTCACATACCATTGAACAGCAAATAGACAACAGCATTGTCCCAAGCTATAAATTTTACACACACATACATCATGTGACATACAGTATGCCATTATAGCTAAGTGGAGTAAGGGAGAACATAAATTTGGTAAGAACAATAGATAAATTTCTTTTTCAGAATGCCTTAATGTTAATATAGAAAAGTATAGGATAAGAATACACTGGATGCAATTATGTGATTTTATATTAAGGGGGCTCTGGAAGAAAGTAGTGTCCTGGCTCCTCAGTTTCCTCAGGTTTAAAATGGGAATAATAAATTCTATATCATGAGATTATTGTGATAATTTAATCAAATGGTATTCAAATGGTAACTACCCCATCCTAAATGATTAATAACCACCAGGTAGAAGAAACAGGTAATTGTAGTAGGGCAGCAGTGGTAATAGTGGAAGCAGAGGTCATCATTATTTTGCTGAGTCCAATAGGAAAGTATACATATGTATATCGATGCATGTATATACATCTACACATACAAAAATACACATACACATACAGGGAGTTAGCAAAATTCTTCAAATCACATTTTTTAAAAATATTTTCTTAAAAAATATTTTCTTTATTCATTTTCAAGCAGAGAGATACAGAGAGACTGAGAGAAAGAGAGATAAAGAAAGAGAGAGAGAGAGAGAGAGAGAACACCAGGGCCACCACCTTGTGGGTCTGGCATATGTGGGTACTGGGGAATTTCATACTAATAAAATGAAATAAAATGTTGCTCATGTCAATGGCAAATATGCTATTGAAATTCCCATATTTGGGGGTTACACTTTATGTTATGGAATGCCCTTTGCGACATTGATTGGGAGAAATGGTGCTTTTAACGGGGGTGTGAAGACTTACAATGCAGCTGGCACTGCAGTCACACATGTGTCCTGGAAGAGTCCGCAGAGCGCTCCGTGGGAACTCTTCTCATTAGATCGCGTTTACCACCTGCCAGCGCAATGCCTGTAGAAGGAGACACCTACAATTAGCCCTTGCAGGCACAATTCTGATATTAAGGCACTCACTTCTGATGAATTCACTCTATTTTTATCTTATTAGTACCATGCTTGTTCTCATGCTTTTTTCACTGAATAAAGGTAATTATTTGCTTGCTTTAAAAAAAATTAAACACAATATGTCAAAAGACATAATGTGGTACATTAAATAGAAATGCTTACTTGATCCTTTAGAGGCAGATTAATAATGAAATATGATAACATTCAAATTTGGATATTTTGATTGATATAGATTATGTTCTTTGAACTCTATGCATCAACTATCAGGGATCCTTGTATTGATTCCCTTAAGAATCTAGCAATCCTATTGTTATAATTATAGGGATTTTGTTTGTTTCTTTGTTTTGTGGAACTCAGAATTGTAGCTATGGCCTAGCAGTCTGCCATTGAGCTAAAAATCCCCTTTTTGAGTTTCGAGACAATGTACCATACAATTGCACAGGCTGGCATGGAACCCACTCTTCATCCAAAGAAGTACTTGTGATCTTCCTCCTTCCTAAAGAACTGGGACTATAGGCCTGTGAGGTAGCTTGATTCAAGTGTCCCCCATAAATGTATGGGTTCTAAATGTTTGATCTAAAGCTGATGGCAATTTGGGAATTGGAATCTTCTAGGAAGTATGGTTTTGGGGGGAGGGATTATTGGTGTTATAGCCAGCTTCCCCTCGCCAGTGTTGGCACACTCTCCTGCTGCTGTTGTGTTCACCTGATGTTGGCCAGGAAGAGATATCGAGTCTCTGCTAATGCCATGTTTCCCCCTGCCTTCATGGAGTGTCCCCTGGAGTCTGTAAGCCAAAATAACCCCTTTCCACCCACAAGCTGTTTTGTTTGGGTGCTTTATGCTAGCAAAAAGAAGCTAACTCTACCACCCTGCAGCTCTAGGCCCATAATAATCCTAGGTTTTCACATACAATAACAAAGGAACTGAAAGGATAAGCAATCTAACAATATCTCCTTTATTAGCATGGATTGATGATATTTGGACATTGGCAATATTTCCCCAAATCCCATCATTCTTTCTACTTGTTAACCAAATATGTTGCTCTACCTCTAAAAATATCAGTAGCTGACAATGTGCTTACACTTATTACTTCTATAAAATGATGGTCTACTTGGTGAAAGAAGACTTCCTAATGCAGAAGGATGGGATGCTTCATTCACCCACTGTGTTTGTAGAAACTGGGAACCAAGGTTTGAACCCAGGAGTGGTAGTTTGAATGTATGTACCCCATAGACTCAAGTGCTAGTAAAATTGAGTTTGTAGTTTCTGCCCTTAACAGACAGACTCCTGCTAAGGGAAAGGTGTGTCACTGAGGAGGATCTGATTTCCAGCCTAAGGTATTCAGAGTGAGCTCTGGGGATCCCACTGCTCTTACTTATGGGTCTGGCTCTGTGGTTGTCTTTCTCTCTCTTTGCTTGGATCTGTGAAAGGGAGTCATCTTCGTCCACCTCCTGGATCTGTAAGCTTGAAATAAATCCCTTACTCTCATAAACTGTGTCTGTTTAGAAGTTCATCCCAGCAACATGAAACCTTGAAGCTGACTAGGACAGCAGGTAATCAGTAAACTGCCTCAGTTGACCATTGCATTTTCTCTTGCATTATAAATGGTTCATTTTTATGTTACAAAGTATTTTCTACTTTGACTGGCTTATATTATCAATAGTACCAACATGTGTCCTCCAATGAACTATCACTGCCTGTCTTCCATGTGCTGCTCATTCTAACCTGAAATACCTGCTCCAGTGTTCCTGGTGGCAATGACAAGCAGTCTCTACACATTCCCCCATCAGTGGATTGACATCTACCCCAGCATCCTAAATATGCCATCAAGGACACCTCCATTGTGGACTGAACAAAGAGAAGCCCGAGAAAAATAGGAAATGAAACTGGTGAATGTCAACAGGTGCTTGGTGGATGCTGCAAGGCAGAGGGAAATAAGGATAAATTCCCTCAAATAACTCTGAATGAGGAAGAGGTAATGGGAACTAAGCAAAACAGCTGAATGAAGTCTCAGAGTGTCCCAGGAGGAAGTGATCACAATTTTAAGTCAAACAGCTGCATGGAAACTACATGCACACCTCAAATGCATATCCTCTTCTGAAAACTAGAAGTCATGTGGCTTTTCAATGTACATTCTCAGTATTTCATTTCTTCAATACCAATACTACCATTAATACTGAGACAAATGAAGTATCTGATAAACTTATTTGTACACAAATTAAGATCACAGACCATAATACTGAAGGAAAGCAAGGCTTTGAATTTTTAAAAATAGCTTTATTATGAATAAATTTATACATTGTATGAGCAAATCTTGTGAATGTGTCCCCGTTTCCCTCCTAGCTGTCACCTACCCACTGGGGTCTTCCTAGGTACACATTCTGAATCTGTCCATAAGTTAGGGGTTATGAACAGCACCAGAGGTAGCCAGCTTTTTATTGTTTTTGTTTTTTTTTTTTCCTTTCCCCTTGTGTATTGTTGCTAAGGGGGCAATGTCTCTGGATATTCTCCCCCACCATGGCTCTTACATTCCATCTGCCCATCTTCCACTCAGGAGCCTCTCTGTTGCTTTCTGCTAGGGGAATTTCCCCTAGGAGCCTGAAATCTTGGTCCCCATAAGATTATACAGTGGATCCCAGTTCCAATTAAGGGTTCCTTGTCACTAAGTGGATCTCTTAGCCAACCATTAAGCTTGCTGGTCTCTTCCATACAGCTGTGTGTTCAGTATTCTTGTCAAAACTGTCTATATTGTATATCAGTGGTATATTAGTCAGGGTTCTCTAGAGGAAACAGAGTTGATAGAATGAATTGTAGTCCAACAAAAGCAGTTTGCAGGCCCATAGGTGAAGGATCCAGTAACTGTTCAGTCCACATGGCTGGATGCCTCAGCAGTCCCAATCCAGCCCAGAAGGTGTGAAGGCTCCCTGGGGAGCAGGTGCTCTTCAGTCAATGATGTGAGGCCGAGGAAACTGGGTTCCAATACCCAGGAAGGGTAGGAGAGCAGGATGCAAGTGCAAGCATCTTCCCTTCCCCTCAAGCTTCCTTATATTCATTCCCCTTGAAAAGCCCACCCACTTGGGGGAAGGGCTCACTCTGGAGAAGGAAACTCCTCCTTTCTCCAAAATCCCAAAAGGATTTTGTCAATCCTTCCTGCAGGCAAGCTCAGAGACCCTTCTAAGATTACTATGGATTAATACATAGATCACGTTAACAAATAAACTTAACCATCACAAGTGGTCTCTGCTATCTGCAAATATCAATGGCCAGTTTCCCCTGGTAGCTCATGTAACACCTTCCAATGCTACACATGCTACCATCTGGGAGCTGGTTCCCATTCTGGATCTCGAAGAATCTCTGTATTGTTTGATGGCACTTTGTGATTTCTTCAGCAATAGGGTCTTACCTAAGGCCTGGGACAGGCATTCAAGAGCTCTGACAAAATCTGTCACATTTTGGGTGACATTTCGTCACCTCGTGGGTCTCTTTCATCAACAGCTCAGTGTGGGGAGGAACTAATAACTGGGTCAGGGAGATGCAGGTTTGAGGTTAGGCTTCCTCCCATTCTGTTCCTGATTCTTTCTTCTCCTCCTTCTTCTCCTTCTCCTTCTTCTCCTTCTCCTTCTTCTTCTTCTCCTCCTCCTCCTCCTCCTTCTCCTCCTCCTTCTCCTCCTTCTCCTTCTCCTTCTCCTCCTCCTCCTCTTTCTTCTTCTTCTTCTTCTTCTTCTTCTTCTTCTTCTTCTTCTTCTTCTTCTTCTTCTTCTTCCTCTTCCTCTTCCTCTTCCTCTTCCTCTTC
>PVHP010002591.1:0-87415 GCA_004024765.1 Zapus hudsonius
AAAAAAACACAACTCAGCAAAAATAAAGGTTAATGCTGAAATGATGTAGAATTGTTCCTAAACAATTTGGGTTGCTCAGAGTTCACTGCAATTGCCATCAATTATAAATTACATGGAAAGCAATAGAAAAACCTAATAAAGTTGTCCCTGTGGGTGATATATGCCTTTCCTCTTGTTCTCTAAAATGTGTGAACAAAATGGCCTTTCTTAGTGCAATCAATATAAAGCTAGAAGGTTCATATAGTACTTCTGTAGAAGAGGTATTTCTTTTTTAACAAATGGGAGGAAATTAGAGTGTGCCATGCATATCAGCATATATCTTTCAAGACATCAAAGATTTCTAATTTTCCACATGGTATCTCAACAAAAAGAAAGAAATGAAGTGATAGCTTCTATCCATTCTTTCACCCTCAAATCATCCCTCACCCACATCTACTTTGGATATAACTACCACTTCAAGAAGTCTTGATGCAGGTCAAGGGTATTATCCAGCTTGGCTGCAGTATCTTTACCGAAAGAAGACAATGCCAGTCTGTGGCTACAAAGTGAGTTCAAGGTCAACCTAGGCTAGAGTGAGGCCATAACTCAGAGAAGAGAGAGAAAGAACATTTAACTTTTCCTTAATAATTCCAAGGTATGTGTAAATCTGTTCAAACTTCATTGTTTAATATTTCTTTCTAATTTCTGAGTGAAACATTAAGGCAGTTCTCTTTGCCATCATTAGGAAAATGTCCATTTTTTCAGTACAAATTAAAAATTCTGTCCAAAGTATATGCTGATTTTAAAAATATATTTGCTTATACAATGTAACTGAGTTAATGACTTGATCACAATTTTCTCAATCTTTATATTCTGATTAAAAATACATGTATCATCCACTCCTCCTGAGTTTAGAGAGGACCTGTGATTGTTTCTAATGAATAAATATGCTAAAGGTTGTCATTTCCTTAATTAGATTGTGATATAGGACATAGGCAAAGGAATATTACAGATGTAAATAAATCCTGTTATCTTGTGACTAATTCAGAGGTGATTTTTCCTAGTTGGGACTCACCTACTCAAAGAAGCCATTTAGTACAGAGTATAGAGACCAGATTCTCTATTCAAATACATGTGTCTTTTTTGAATACTTTAAACAAACAAGCTGCAATACATTCTACACTTTGGATGTTTGTAGTCTGTTACTAGTCAAGTTTTGAGACTAGTACACAGCCCGCCATGGCCATGCTTTGTACCTATGACACACTTAGCATGCAAACCCCTATGAATTGTGCTCAAACTTTTAACCACAGAAGACATGAAATAATAAATGGTTATCATGTCAAGCTTTTATCTTTCTTATAATATTTTACCTATTCACAGATAAGTAATGAACTCTAAGTATATCAATAATGCCAATAATAACATGGTTAATAATCTTATTTCTAAGATAGAATTATATACTTTTACATCTTATAAAACTGAGAAGGTTGATATAGTAAATAAAAATGCAAATTGCTTGTCTCATGAATGCTGTAGCCAAGCCCCTAAATCCTTTACTAATTTAAAAGTTAGATGGAAAAAGAAAGGAAAGGGGAAAATCGAATCAGTGTTTTTTGGTCTATATAAGGGAAAAGTGTAACAACTCTATCCTTAATAAAATTACTAGAGTAACCATATCTTTCTACATATTTATGAACTCTGTGGGTCAAGACCATGAAGCGGACAAAATAGAGAATACCTCTGCTTAACAATGTTGAGGGAAGCAGACAAAAACTTAAAGGATAGAGGCTGAAATAATCAGAGGCCCCATTTGCTTACAAGACTAAATGTTGATGTTAAACACTGGGTGGCTGCCTCGGTTCTACTGAGTTTTTACTTTGTAGTTTAGCAAAGGCCTCTTCAGGAATTTATTGTTGGTTTGCAAAGGTAAGTTTTCTGTGACAATGGTAAGTGAAACTGTGAAACTGAAAGAGGGATGCAGTGAAAAAAAAGGGTCTGAGGGAGAGAGGGGGAAGGAGCACAGCAGGCCTCATATAGTCTTTCCTTAGACTGTAACCTTCCTTGTAAGGCACATAACAGCACTTCCTCCATTTTCCACTATAACAGGCACAAGATCAAATGGAGGAAAAATAGATCCTCTGTATTGGTAATTGGTAGGGGCTTGACCATATTCTAGACAAGCACATGGGTCTCTAAATATTTCCACAGCTATTTTCAGAAATTATAGCGTCTTCCTGCTCCTTATAACTTATACTTAGATCCAAGATTTATTTGACTCATAAGAGAATGGGATAGTATAGTCACTCATACCATACACGTCATTAAAATGCTAATTTTAACTGATCTCCTTATTTTCAATTTAGAGAGAATCAGCAAAAGTATGTGTACATTTAAACCAGAAGCTTTCATATTCTGACGAATTCAGGAAGTCCCTTGTCTGTTGTTTCTTTGATAATTTGGTATTGCTTCCCACAAAGTTCTGCTCCTCATCTACATTCATTTTTACTCTTTGGGAATCTCATATATCTTACTTTAATAGCTGCTTCCTGAAGAATAATTTGCATGCTTAAAACCTGAAATCTAATCAAGAAACTTTTTTCAAAATATTCTCCATTGCTTTGCTGAGAAAAAAAAAATAAAAGATTGACTTTTCCTAAAGGTCTTACATTTATAAAATGACCTAAGCTCAATATTGTAAAAATAATGAAAGCTGGCCTATGTCTTATCTTTGCATGTGATAGTTTTCAGTTTATCTCTGATTAAGACTATTTATTAATCATATTTTGGACCCCATGTTATATATTATTTCCCACATAGCATTAATTCTTCATTATATGAGACACGAGTTCTTATGTTCTTAGTGCTTATCCTACCACAATATACTATAGCATAATATAATACAGAAATTAAAATCCTGAGGAATAACTGGCATGATTCTCTGACCAATGGAATTAAATCACTTCATTCTCCCTGAATTTCTGGAATTTTCTCCTGCAGCACATTTACGTAAGCTTTAACAGCTATTTTTGTTTTTCATCAAATTTGGTGAGATACAAAATACTTGGTTGGTTGTTATCCATTTTGAGGCAGGGATACATGGACAAACCAATAAACACAATAATGCATAGGCCTTCTTTACAATTTTTTCAACACTAAAAATATTTGACAACATCCAATGTTGATTCTTGTAATACACAAACACATCTACAGACACCCCAGATCTTCTTTTGCGTATGAAGCATTTCTGTGAAAATGATCAGGATTTGCATTTCACACATCTGGGCATGCATTAAAGCATTGATGTGACCAGAAGAGAAACCAGAAAGTAAGTTGATATAGACTCTGCCAAATTCTGAGCATATTGTTTCAATATCAACCCAAGAATCCAAATTGAAGTTGGCAACGTGGGAAAGATCATGGGAGGTTAAAAAGAGGTGGGCGTGCAGTTGAGGGTATGCAATTACTGGTGAATAATACTACCTTTCACACTATGGCCATAACTAAGTCACATGGTCATTGCCAATTGATATGGAGGTAGGAAATGGGCATCTTTCCAGTAACAACTTCATATTATGGAAGGAAGTATATGAAAAAAACATGTTTTCAAAGGACACATAGCCATTTTATTCAGTACTTAATACGACATTTAGATGTGGTGATACACACCTGTAATCCCAGCACTCAGGAAGCAGAGGTTGGAGGATTGCCATGAGTTCAAGGCTAGCCTGAGACTACATAGTGAATTCCGAATCAGGCTGGGCTAGAGTGAGACCCTGCCTTGAAGACCCTAAATAAATGAATAAATAGATTAAATAAAATAAGGCATTAGTTTGGTTGAGCTGAAGAGGATCATTTTTAAAAATTATTTTAAAAACTATACATATGTTTGTTCAAGATGTTTTATGCACTGTACATAATTAAAAACACATAACCTAGAACAAATAATGAAAAAGCATAAAATGAAATCTCAATACTACTTTCCTTATTCCGCTTGCATATAGTTCCATTGTGTTTTAAACTGACGTAAGCCATGCTAACTAACCATATTGAATTTGTATATATAACTTGAATTCCTGTTCTATTATATAGACTACTATGCTATATCTTGTTAAATAGTCACCTCAAAAATGCTTGAACAGGGCTGGAGAGATTACTCAGCAGTTAAGGCTCTTGTCTGCAAAGCCTAATGACCTGAGTTTTATTCCCTAATAACCATGTAAAGCCAGATGCACAGAGGCTCATGCATATGGAGGTCTCCCTTTCTCAGTCTATTTTATGCTTATAAGTATATAAAAATAAAAATAAGTGCTTAACAAATACTTTGGACATATTTTGATAATATAATTTTACCATGAATTGAGGTCTGACAAAATTTAATACCAAACATGCCATATTTTTATGGCATATACATCTTTACTAGTGAGCCAATGATTTATTTAAGTATATAAAACATATATCAAGCTATATTTTTAGTAATTTTCACACTTTCTTATCACAAAAGATGTTTCCATGACTACTTAAAGGTATATCTGTTGAGTACTCATTTAGGTAATTGCTAGACAGCACATTAACCAATATTTATTAATATATTAATACTAGTCACTCATTTTAACCTACAGAGATAGGTGATTTGCTAATGAATAATGTTGAGCCTTCTAACACGATAAAAAACCTTGCATAATGCATGATGATGATTTGTTGATAAATTATTTCAGTGTGTGTGTTTTTATTGAAACAATATAAGAACAATGCTAGGAGACCCTCATCTACCAGGTAATAAGAATGAAAGACTGCACCATGAGTGTGATTTACAAGAGCTAGCAGAGTATGTTAACCTTGAGAAGAGAGGAAAAGCAAATTGAAATGCCAGATAACCCAATTTCAAGAGATTTTAGGTCATGTTTCTTGTAATTCATGGCTGTTTCCATTTAAATCTAATACTGGTGAGACTCTACTAAGAATTTTTCCTTAGTTAAATATGTGCATTAATTAATAGAATCTAGGGATCTAATGCTTTAAATTTTAAATGATCTAACATCCCAAGTTACTCCATTGTAAAAGGTTTACCCTAGAGACTCTGAACCAACATACAAAGGGTATTTTCCCCTGTCCTACAGTCTTGTTAGTTACAGAAGAAATGAATAAGGCAAACTTCCTTCTCATCTTTTCTTTTCAAGTTTTAAACATATCATAAAAAGAAACTCTCCTATGTGTCTTGTTCTTGAGTTTCCATATACTTAGAAGCAGATTTAAAGCCCGATCACTAATGTCTTGTAGGTATACCACAATTTACTTCAGCAGTGAGATGGTGATAAATATAAATAGATTTGTTGTTTAAAGAGACTAAGATGAAAAACTCGCTATTGAAAATATTGCATAAAATATACATGTATATGTTTGATTTTATATTTAGGGTGTCATTATTATTCATTTACTCTGGATCATAGATGATGCTTCAAAATTTTGTCACCACTGGTCCAAAATTCAAACTTCTGCAACTATTAGAGAAACCATTGTGATTTGTGTTGTAATCACTATTTCGTCTTATTTTTCTGTGGTGTGTGTATAGGTGGTCAGGCATATGTTTACGAGTGTTCATGTGTGTGAGTACAAGGCCAAAAGACAACATGAGGTGTCATACTCAGGAATGCCATTTACCTGTTTGGAGATATGTGTCTCATTGGCCTGGAGCTCTTCAATTAATTAGACTAGATTAGCTATCCAGGGAACCAGGGAGTAAAGAGATCCTCCTACCTCTGCCTAAGAAGCCTTGGGATTACAGGCACAGGCTACAGTGCCTGGCTTTTGCATGCTTACTGAGATTAAAGTCATGTTCTCAAGCTAGCTAGGTGTCACAGTCAGACACATGCTTCTGGGTTGAATCTCCAAACCAGGTACTGTTTATGGGGAGCAAAGGACTTATTGAAGCTACAGATCCAGGGGAAGTTCCATAACAGCAAGAGGTTGAACCCCTTTCACAGGTTCAAGCAGAGAGAAAAACCCATCACCAATACCAGCAAACAAACAAACAAAAAAAAAATAGGCAGGGAGCTAAGGGAGAGAAATCTCCTTCCCCTTTACATAGATAGCCTTAGGATAGGGATTTGCAACCATACCTCAGAATTAATGGCTTCCTTAATTCCCGAGTCTCTAGAATTTCCTTCCTGCACTGCCCACACAGGAAGGGATGTTCATTTCTAGTTCTTCTGAGCTTCTTGACATCCTGCCCTACTGAGAGGCTGCCTTCCTGCAAATATCTTCAGAGACCCCCCAAAATTACTGAAAAGTTCAAGTTGACAACAAAACAATACTACTAGATAAGCATTTTACTCACTGAACTATCTCCTCACATCCTTGTAGCACCATTTTTTAATTTAAATTTCTGTGTAGATAAAACTACTTGGTGGGGCCAAGATCAAAGGACCAAATGTCATGAGTGTCCACGTTAGTTTCCAGGGTTGGACATGAGTATGGCTTCCCACCAAGACATCTAATATGGAGAATTTTCAAAATATTCTAGAACAGTTAAATCCTGTCACAAAAATTGAGAAACTGTGTACAGGATCCTGACTTTTCTTGTCTCCCTAATAGAGGTCTTAATATTAACAGGTTAGTTTTTTTTGGAAAGACATGATTTTCTGTGATCAAATATCAATAATTTCCCCCATCTTTTTATTGTGCAACTTTATATTTAGGTTGTTTTTACAAAACAATTATCAGTTTATTCTTAAATATGGTTCTGTATTTTCATATTTTAACACTTTAGTATATCTAAAGTATTCCTATTTGTAAACATTAGAAAATTAGAGCAGATGAAATAAAGCATACTTTTTTGGCCATTTAAAAATAGTATTACTCTCATTTGGAATGAATTTTAAATTTTCAGTATTAAAATGTTATATATAAAATATTATGTCTTTTTTGTTCTATCATGTTTCATATAAATCATATCCCAATTCCATGTGAAATATGATATAAAATATTTAAAAATGTATTATTTAAGAATACGAATACAGTTAAAATTCCCTTACTGCTGGTCATTTATAATATTGGTATTAATTTAATATTTATTATATAAGGAACTTTCATATTTTTATTATGATTTTCATTATGTGTTAATATTGTATCAACATAATATTTGTACTTAGTAAGTAAGAAAATAGAGGCATATGTGCTATGTAGTATATATACAAGATGAATAAAAATGAATAATTAAAAATTTGAATTTGGGTATGTGCTCTCATGTTATATTAGAAACCCTAGTCTATTAAAATAAAGGTTTTAAATTATCATTTGTCAATGCAGCTGCAAATTTCAGGTAATGAAGTTTATGTTCATTAAGATTAACAGTAAAGCAGACTTAAATCTTACCCACCATGTCTCATGGAATTCTGTGGAAGAGAGTGCAGAAAGATTGCAAGAACCATGGTGGGGGACTATCTGGAGGCAATGCCCATTCAAAAAATAAAAACTGTCTACTGCCTGCCCAACTTATAGCCCTCCACCCCATGTAGTGTTCCAGCAATCCTACTGAGGAGGGCTCTTAGTGGATTGGGGGCAGGGAGGAGGGAAATGGGGGAACCAACACAAGACTTGTTCATGCAGTATCTACTTTCAACAATTAAAAAAAAACAGATTTTTTTTTAAATGCTGACAATTCTACTTTTTCATACCTCACTCCGTTCCATAGACATGGTACTTTCTGCCATAGGATTCCATGCCCTCAAGGTCAGCCTTAGTAAATACAAAGCATTTAGTTCATACTCCATAAGCCTTATTTTGTGCTTGTGCAATACTGACCTGTTCTGCCTTTCTATTTAAATGCTGCCTCATGAAGGCACAAAGTGAACCAGTCAGACCTGAGCCCCTCTGCCAGTCTGCATGTAAGACTTGATTCAAGCTCTATTTCCATGTTTCCCAACATGAAAGTTCTGTCTTTCTGTGGGAAAAATCCTAAGGACTCTGAAAGAGCTTTGAGAAACTATAATGTATCATAGAATCTTATGAGTTATTTGGTATTATGATGATGAAATTTTTAATTATATTTCTTATTAAACTTTTGAATAGACACAGAATGCATTTAAGTCAAGATATTATTATAAGTACACTTATACTCCACATTAAAAGTTGATTACAAATGATACATTTTTTTAAAATTTTTATTAAGCTTTGAAAAATGCTCTCAAAGGCATTAGCAGGGTTATGACTAATTACCAAATGAGGAAAGCGCTGACAAAGTCAAGAAGTCAGATAACTTTTTAATTGAACCCATTGCTTAAATACGGACTCTCCAATGCATTTAGCTCCCTGTGCTCTTAGCATCTGCCATATAGCTTCCTGTTATTGCTCTCATTTCTGCCATAACTTATCACAAGGAATATACATATCTGTAAATATATGAGCTAATGGTTCAGAAATCTCGATGATTAAGAAAAGATATGCATCTTCAAATTAAAGCAACATACCAATTTCTTAAGTAAAAATTAAAAAAAACTCAGTTAAAAAGCATTATAAAACTTTCATAAAAAGTAAAAAATGTCTTGAAATTACTAAAAAGAAAACTATAGATAACATAAATAAACGAATAGCAAGTAGATAGATAATTTTTCCCATCATCAACAATAAAGGGAAGAAAGTGTTTAACTTAATTATGTGAAGAAGTAAGGAGAAAAATAAACACAAACAACTCCAGGGGATTAGAACTTTTGATCCAGCTAAATTAACACTTAAAATTAAGAGCCACTGCACTTAAGACTGTTTTTGGTCCTGACTTGGGAGTTGGTCCTGCCTGAGGGGAACTGAAGCCCAGTTAGGTTGACTTAAAAATATATATATATTTCTTTATTAATTTGAAAGAGTATATGAGAGAGAAAGAGGCAGACAGACAGAGAGAAATAAGTACCACTGCAAACAAACTCCAGACAGACATCGGACTTTATGTGTGTACTGGGGAACTGAACTTGGGTCCTTCTGCTCCTTCTGCCTTGCAGGCAAAGGCTTTAAGCACTAATCCATCTTTCCAGCCCCCTCTATCTTGATTTTAACTTAAGAGAGTGTATAGCCTTGCAAAGCAGAGCAAACTTCCTCTAAACCAGAATTAATTTTTGTAAAAAGTTGTAGATTACTAAATATTTTATTAAATGCAATGCTTTGTACTGTGGATAGTTTTATGTAGCTCCCTTCAGTTAGGACACACAGGTGCATAAATAATTGTTTTAAAAAGATTAAGAGAAAAATAAAGATAATTACTGATAGTTGAAAATGAGAATAATAAAGATGAAGTACTTTTGTGGCTGAGAAAAAGGTGATATTAAAGACAACGGAAAAGTGTCTTTTAAAGAGTTAAGATTTTCGTACTTTAGTGGAAGAGACTAAGATGATATATATATACATGTATTCATATATATATTTAATATATATATTTCACAAATAGACATAACTTTTAAATAATATAAACATCCCTCACAAGTTGTAGACCTGGAAATTAATATGGAAGAGTAGAAAGAAAAAATTAAAAATTAACTTTTAAATAATCCAGTAGAAAATATGTAAACAGGCTAACAAAGAGAATCAATAAACTGAACAAACAAGAATTAAATGATATTCTAGATTTAAAATTATGGGAATGTAACAGGGTTTGGGGAGTTTAGGAAAGTTCATAATCTCAAAACCTTGAGTTTGTGCCTTTTTTTAACCAAAGAATTGGATAAACTAGACTGAGAAGAGTGATTTATAAACCATTGCATTTTATTCAGAAATATCAGTTATATGAGGGAGTGGGGCAGTCTGAGACCGGTGTGCTCCTGTTAAAGAACAAATATGGGCCCTGGAACATGGAAAGTGGAAAGAGAAGAAATTACAGAGAGCTCCTGACATGTAAGAGACAGGAGAGGTAGAGAGTCCATGTGTGGGTAGGGTTCCATGATCTCCCCAGCTGGGCTGAGATAAGGGGAAGATTACCAGGACAGGAACCTGGAAATTCAGGAGAGATGAACAGCCCAACAAGAGACCTTGCTCACCTGGTTAAGGATACCTTACTGTGGTAGACTTTACCTTCAGGCTCAGGTGAGCCAGAGAGGGCTGATTGGTCTGGGCTTGGTGCTGACTCAAGAAGAAAGCAGCCATGAAGCCAAGTTTTGGGACTCAGTGTAAAGATCCACAAAGCCAGGGTCATATTTAAATTCTAGGAAAGGGGAACTCCCTCCCATAAGGGGCTCAGATTGTTCTTGGAAAAACAGGTCCAGGTAGCTCCTTTAGGCAAAAGATAATGAGAGGCGACAACCTTCTCTGATCTCTAGTAAAGTGGAGATTACAAGATAGATTTAAGGACATTTTGGCTTTTTATTTTTAGGGACCTGTCACCCTAAACTATCTAACAAAGTTATTCCCTCCCAAGCCAGTACTTTTTGTGGTCAGCCTTCAACGGGATTTACATAGATGTTTCAGATTAAATTTTCTGTTTGTAGAGGGCTGGAGAGAGATGGCTCAGAGGTTAAGGCACTTGCCTCCAGTCACTAAGGCCCTGGGTTCAATTCCCCAGGACCCACATATGCCAGACACACAAGGTGGTGGCCCTGGTGCTCTCTCCCTCTCTCTCTGTATTTCTCTGCTTGAAAATGAATAAAATATTTTTTTAAAATTTCTGTTTGTAGAAACTGATGGTTCATTTCTCTTTCCTGATGTAATTAAGCCATAATGAACAGCTGTCTCCTTCACAATCTTAAAGGCAACAACTGCTACAGAATAGATCAAGATTTTACTGTTCTAATCTTCAGTTTCTTCTTGATGTCCTAAGATTGAATATTATGTTATCTTGTTTACTTCAAATTACATTACAGTTATAATTTATTTCATTTAACTTTTTTGAGGTAGTGTCTCATTCTGTAGCTCCAGGCTGGCTTCAAACTCACAGCAATCCTCTTAAATCTACCTCTTTGGTGCTGGAATTAAGGCATGCACCACTACACCCAGCAAATTATACATTATTTTTATTGTCCATAATGAGTTACATTATTTAATGGGAAAACAATGAGTTGTTATCAAAAGTTCTCGAATATACCCTCTTGCCCATCCCCAATTGGCTGGATAGCCTCCTCTGTGGGCTGTCTGGATCAGTCCTTGGGGCATGGGACTATATATATATATATATATATATATATATATATATATATATATATATATATATTCATTTTCAAGCGAGATACAGAGAGAGAGAGAGAGAGAGAATGGACCAGGGCCAACACCTTGTGGGTCTGGCTTATGTGGGTCCTGGGGAATAGAACCTGGGCCTTAGGCACTAGAGGCAAGTGCCTTAAATGCTGAGACATCTCTCCAGCCCAGCAAATTATATTTTTATACACAATTTTAGTTGCATGAATCTAGAGGGTGTAGTTAATGTTACTTTATTATCTTCCTGAGGGTAAGTCAGGTAAGTTTGTTACACTGTTTAGGGTGACTGGGCCCTAAAAATAAAAAGCTGAAATATCCTTAAATCTGCATTTAAAATCATCACTTTATTAGAGATTAGAGAAGGATCCCACATCTCCTTATCCCTTTTTTAATTAATATCTTTATTATAAATAAGTATATTTATTGTATGAGCAAATCTTTCAAAGGTGTCAATTTCCCTCCTCTCTGTCCACTACCCACTGGCTAAAGGAGTTACCTAGATCTGTTTTTCCATAAATAATCTGAGCCCCTCCTCAAAGATAGTTCTCTTTTTGTGAATTTAAATGTGATCCTGGCAATGTGGTTAGTTATGCTCTGCCCCAAATCCTGTTGTCAAGGCTAGTCTCTTCTTGAGCTAGCCCCTAGCTCAGACCAATCAGCCCTCTCCCAGGCCCTGAGCCTGAAGGTAAAGCACACCAGAATAAGGTTATAAATAGATACCAGGTGGGGGGAGGCCTCTTTTTGGGCTATTTATCTCTCTTGTATTTCCAGGTTCCTTTCTTCTTAAAACCTCCCTTCATTTCAGCTGAGAGGAGGCGAAACCCCTGACTCTCCACATAGGGTCTCTGACTACTCCTGCTTCCCACATGGCAGCAGCTCTCTGTACTTTTTCTACTTTGAATGCCTTTTCATGATTTCAAGCCTATGCTTGTTCTCCCTCAAGGGCTCAAAGACCATGCAGGTATATCCATTTTTTCCTTCCTTGGTTCAGAGACCCTCTTTCTCCCTTGTGTATTCTTGAATAAAATGTAGTGATTTATAAATTATTCTTCTCACTCTGGTTTATCCAATTCTTGGGTTAAAAGGCAGATAAAAACTCACTGCTTAAAGTTCAAGAACTATTCCTGAAACCCCAAACCTTATTAGAGACTAAAAAATAAGCAAAAATATTTTAGTGGAATATGGAAGATTAAATAAACCCAGCATTTTCCTGAATCTCCACAAAGCTGAAACAAAGCATTAGACCTATATTGAGATGTTGGAGACCACTGTTATATCTCAGTGTTGCTGACACTGTAATTGTACAAAGTACCTTGAGTAACAGATGTTTATGATGGCAAAACCAGATATATACAGATGAAAGTGGAAGAATGTGGCTTCTCCTACCTCAAATTAAGGAAGTTGAATCTAAATCCCAGGTCCTATGTTCTTTTTACCCTAACTAAATCCCTTCCCAATAAACTTGTTACCTTAAAAACCACATGCCATAATATCAAGGAACTTTTCTCAAGACAATCTGTATTATGTCAAGGCTCTTATTTGTGATGCATACAAGTCTGGGATAAGGTTGCCAGATCCCACCTTAAGGCTATATAAAGTGGAAAGAAATCTCTCCCCCTTTCCCTGCCTGTTTGCTGTTGTGCTATGGTGATGTTGATGTTTTTTTCTCTCTCTCTGCTTGGACTGTGAAAGGGGTTTTGGAGGAGGGCTGGTTGTGTCCTCCATACCTGGTATTGCTTCTGGAAGTATGATAAATACATGTGTGAAGTGGGTCATGAAGTGCACACAGTTTATGGAAGAGTGTGAGAAGTTCCTGATAGGCCACTGAAGCCATTGGAAGATGGACCATGGTTTGCAATGGAGAACCAAAGATGTCTTGATGGCAAAGAGCATGAAGTCCCTGATCAACCAGTGGAACCATTGGAAAGATGGACTGTGGTTTGCATTAGAGACCTGTAGATGTTTTGGATATACCAGGACTGTGCAAGGGCTACCTTGGAGTACTGTTGGAGTACTGTTGTTTTGTGATGGAAGCTTTCACTAAGCTACTTAGCCAAGCAAGAGGGGCAGAATTGGAGAATCCACAGACTGTCAGTCATTGGTTGTGATACAGGACTTGAAATACAGGTCTTTGATGTTTGCCTAATGGTTGTTGAGTTTGCCTTGATCCAGTCTCTCCTTGTTATACTTCAAAGCAGTTGGGAATATTTACTCTGTGCCATTACATGTGAAAAATATGTAATTTATTGAACTCACCATTTATGGAGCTTGCCTTGTGCTGAGGGAGATTATGCATTTCTGGTTGTACATGAGATAGTCATATCATGTTAGTCAGAATTATGATCTCATTGCTGTCTTCATTTGGAAATTGAGTATAATTTAAGGAAATATAGTTTGATGTCACGTTGACAAAGATTGGATTTGTGATGGTTAAGTTTTGTTGTCAACTTGACCTTTTTAGTAATGTTGGGTGGGTCTCTGAAGTTGTTTACAGGAAGGCAGCCCTCACAGCAGGGGGTGGATGGAAGGAAACTCAGGAGAGCTAGAAATGGACATTCTTTCTCTAGAGGGCAGTGCAAGAAGGAAATTCTAGAGACTCAGGCAGCCAACAAGTATGGGATAGGCTTAGCAGACCCCACCCTAAGGCTATATCAAGGGGAAAGAAAACCATCTCTTCCACCTGACTGCTATTCTGTGTGTGGTGTTGGTGAGGTCTTTCTCTCTCTGCTTGGGCCTGTGAAAGGGAATCAACCTTTTTTTTTTTTTTTTTTTTTTGAGATTCATCCCAGTGTCTTGTGAGTTGACTACAGCATATACGTAAGCTATTTGGGATATATGCCTAATCTTAAGAATAAAAACAAGGTTGGATAGAATTCAGCCCCTCTTTCCCCCGTTGATAAGAGAGGCCCCTGGCTCCCCCACTTGTGAATTTCTAATTGAGTGTTGTGAACTTTTTTATCTGCAGCAGTAGCCACAGGGACAGTGCTGACATTGAAGGCATATGAATGCTGTAGTGAACAGCAGACACATCAGCCGAAATGGAAAATTATTGAACTTTTAGATTTCTAAAAGACACTAAAAAATTCTCACATTGTGTGTTACATAACTGAGCTAAGGATGGGGAGAATTCCTCACAGGGGGCCTATTAACAACCAATAAAAAGCCTTGGCCCTGGCATTCTGAAAACACAGAGTTTAAGAGGGAGATCTGCATCCCAAACATTAAGCAGATGCTCTGATTCCTAGCTTGATCTCTGGCGCAGTGATGGGGACATTGATAAAGAAAGGTCCTATAGTTAAACCTGTTGGCTGGACACAGCAGTAAAGACAGCATTTATCTATTTCTAAGCCATAAGGGTTTGCTTCTCCACTGGTTGAGAGAAACCACTTCAAAGAATAATGTGGGGGAAAGGAAAATGCCTGAGACTTGAAACAGATTCAAAGCACAGGTACACGTGGTAAAAGGAGATGCTGCACACAGGATAGAAGAGAAACAGAATACACATCAGAGAATGGTAACCAAGATTCTGGGAAGAGGAAAGATATTTGCTGTGTGTGACTGTGAGCCCACAGGGATCTGGGAGATAGATGGATCAGATTCATAGAGCCAATCAGTGCTTTCTTTCTTCCCTCCCTTTATCTCCATTTTAATTTGTTTTTATGTGACTGCTTGAGCCTTGAGCCCAAACACTGTTTGGTGGAAACATAACTTCTACTTGGCAGCAGCCATGAGTGCCCTTCCCTAGCAAAGACAGGCTTGGGCTCAGCCTTCATTGTGCTCCCTGGACTATATAGAAACAAGGACTTACTATTCCCCCATAGAACACTAACTGCAAAATGAGAACCCTAGGGAGAGTGAAGGATTCCTATCTTCACTTCATCAACAAGTAGGAAATAGTTTTTAAGCAATGTTTGACTGTATATTTATTTTGTTTCCCCACAATTATATTTTATACTTTCATCCTTTCTAATTTTACTCTATTTTTTTATCTTCTCTCTTTATTTTGTTCTGGCATCCCTTCTTTATTCTGAGTGCCTCATTCCAGGAAAGCCCATTGGAAACATTTGGTATTGTATGTTTTGTTCTGTGATCACTGTTAACATTTCTGGTAAGTTGTCTTCACTTTCTATATTATTAGTTCAAAGAAAATTTGTGTTTTAATTCCTAAGATGATATGATTTTTATAAAAGAAAATTTTAATGTTTACTTTATTGCTTTGTATAGTGCTAATAAAATGTTAGCACTAGGACTCCAATTTGACAAATATAATGACTGTAACATCTTATTGTAAATATTTACTATAAGAATTTATTCATAATCATTGTATATATTTGTTGTCTGTTCCAATATATTCTCATCCATATTTTGGTTATATTTTTAATATAAGGACTATTTTCATGTCATATGTCAATGTCATGGTTTGATCCAGGTGTCCCCCACAAACAAATGAATGTGTTCTGATTGATAGATTCTCAGCTGATGGCAGTTTGGGTTTTACAACCTTGCTAGAGCTGTGTTGCTGGGGGTGGGCTTATGGGGGTTATAAGCCAGCTTCCCCTTGCTAGTGATTGGCACACCTTCCTGCTTCTCTTTGCAGTGCTGTGGCAGAGGTGATGTTTACCCTTCTGCTAATGCCATCATTTTCCCTGCCAGGATGGAGTTTCCCCTCGAGTCTGTAAGCCAAATAAACCCATTCCTCCACAAGCCACTTTTGTTTGGGTTCTTTCTGTGCAGCAACTAGAAAGCTGACTACAACAGTTTGGTACCAGGAGTGGGGTCTGTTGCTGCTAGAACCCTGATTCTGTGGCTTTGGAACATTTAGAAGTGATCTGCAGGAGGAATGTGGAAGGATTTGAAACCTCATCCTAAGAGACAGCCTGCAGTGCTGTAAGTACAGCTTCATGAACCATTATGATCAGAATTGAAAGACTGAATGCAGTAACAACTATGGACTATGAGGTTTGGCTTACGAGGGGGAGAAAAAAACTTTGTCAGGACTGTGCCTGAAGCAGTTTGTGTGAGATGCTTACTGTGTTCTGCCTGCCTGTGTCCTGGGAACCTTTGAAGGGTTGTTTTATGTAAAGATGGAGATGGTACAGAAAGAATTATCTTTGGGCCTAAATTTCTGCCCATTCACCTGCAATTGTTTGAGAGATTACAACCACTGAGATTGGGCCAGCTGGTCTGCACTGGAACAACAGGAAGAATGTACACTCTTTGAAGTAAAGGACATGAATGCTTTGTTCCCCCCTGGATTAACAAATTGGCAGCCTACTTGGTTCTGTGGAGTATAACAAATGCAAGGAGAGAGGGTCATTGGATTTTCAACACAGTTTTATTTCTGAAAAATGGCCATCAGCAATGTGAAGCAGGTGTTCTAGATTGCCTGCATGGAGCCCGATGGAGCCATCAGATTGAAATGTGGGTTGCAATGGAGACCCAATAAGATGCCAGGTCTATGGATGGGTGGCTAGGCGAGCTGCCAGCACCGGATGAAGTTTTCCCAGACTGTGAGTAGCCGAGCTGGAGGGGTGGAATCGGATCTCAAAGAGACTTGTTATTAGTTAGAATCATTGAACTTGGAGTTAGAGATTGATGTTGCCCTGCTTGTTTTAAGTATTGTATTGGCTCATTCTGTTTTTGCTGTGCCTCATGTTTTGCAGTGTGAATGTTCTGTATCATGACAAGTTTATTTTTGGTATTATGGCTCAGTTGAAAGCTGTGGGGACTTAGGAATTGAGCTGAACACATTGTGTTTACATCATATATGATTATTAGATTATGGAGGCCAGGGGCAAACTGTCATAGTTTGATCCAGGTGTCACTCACAAACAAATGAATGTGTTCTGATTGATATATCCTCAGCTGGTGGAAGTTTGAGTTTTACAACCTCACTAGAGCTGTATTGTTGGGGGTGGGTTTATGGGGGTTATAAGCCAGTGTCCCCTTGCCAGTATTTGGCACACCTTCCTGTCATTGTTTGCAGTGCTGTGGCAGAGGTGTTGACCACCCCTCTGCTTATGCCATCATTTTCCCTGCCAGGATGGAGTCTCCCCTGGAATCCATAAACCAAATAAACCCATTCCTCTATAAGCCGCTTTTGTTTGGGTTCTTTCTGTGTAGCAACTAGAAAGTTGACTGCAAGAGTCAATGTGTAAGAACTCCTTAGAGACAACATATAGGTTCTTCCTGATACACAATGTTTGGCAAGAGATTTGGGTATAATATTATGATGTGATATATGAACAATATATTCATTTTTAATATCAATTTTATCTAGTAATTCTCCCTTATGGGCTCTCTTAAGATGTGAATGTATACTTCCTTGCTGCTCAGTTGGGGAAATCTCCCTTTTTTTAAAACAAAAAGTATTTTATTTATTCATTTTCAAACAGAGAGACAGGAGAGAGAGAGAGAGAGAGAGAGAGAGAGAGAGAGAGAGAGAGAGAGAGAGAGAGAGAGAACACACCAGGGCCACCACCTTGTGGGTCTGGCATACTGGGACCTGGGGAATTGAACCCAGGGCCTTAGGCACTGGAGACAAGTGCCTTAACTGCTGAGCCATCTCTCCAGTCTGGAAATCTCCCTTTTTATCCCTGATATTTCTGAATAAAAGCATAATGGTTTACAAATTATTCTTTTCTATCTTCTTTTATCTTAATTCTTTTGTAAATACAGACACAAACTCAGCGTATGGATTTTGACACTTCCTGAACCCCATAAACCTTCTTCCTCTTCTTCCTCCTTGTTAATAAGAAGATGGGATACCTGGATATGTGGCCCTGCCATGCTTTCCCTGTCACATTGAAACGTCCTCTTGAAACTGTAAGCCAGAAATAAAACTTATGGTCAAATATTTTGTATCAGCAATGAGAAAAAAAACTACTGTTAAAAACAACATGTGTATAAAAGATATCTAGCAATACTTTTATTTTAGGTAAGTTAGTTCAATGGGCTGAGCTTCACTTTCTTGTCTGTAAAATGAGGCTAGAAGCATTCTTAATGAATGAGTACTTATGCAGAACAGGACCATAGAGAGAGAGACAGAGAGAGTACCAAGGCTTGTGACAATGCCAAAATAAAATTATAATTTAGACTTTGTATAATATTGGACTCAATTACTATTCAAAAAGGCATAGAATAATATTTCTTCAAGTATAATCTATTGGCTATAGAGAGTTCCCAATAGAAGGAGGTACACAAGGATAAAGATTGTTTTCTTAAGATCGCCAAGGCATTGTGTGCTATTAAAATCTGCTTCCCTGTGTGTACATAAGAGATTCTTCAGAGGTCATGGATAAATATATATGTGTTTATTTGTATATCTGTAATTAATTCAGTTTTCAGTTTTAACTTCTAACATGGTAATAATAAATGTAATTCTTATAAATACAAGCCTTTGCAGTCTTCAAGAATTAAGGACTATACAGAGTCTCAAGACCAGAAATTTGGGAATTCCTGGCCTTGACACATACAGAGTCCTATGGTATGTTAGACCATATTGACCTTAGAAGAAAAATGCTACATAATTTTATTCTTGCTGTTCTAAAAGTTTGAAAATAAACACTTACACAATAGAATATTGTAAAACCTTCCAGAGAAGTTTTATCTTGCTGAGTTTGCATAGTTAATTCTGATTCTCGGTGTTACTTTTTATTAAAGAATTTTCTGTTATCAGCTCCTCTAGAGCTGATCATCCTTTGCTGAACAGTTAACTGTACATGGTAAATAAATGTTCAAAAACAGATTAATTAGTAAATATGCCAATTTTATGTAACTGATGTTGCTATTCTTTGTCTATTAAACTTCCCATTAATGTGAGGAGATCCTTATTCTACATTAGGAATCCAGAAACTTATTCTTTCGTTTCCATTAGTATAAAAATGCATAGGAATAATGCAAAAGAGAGTTACTTATATTAGGCTATATTTGAAATATGCCAAGTTAACACTTTTGAAATATACCATATAATAACATTTTAAACAAGCATTAGTTAATTATAATTATATATGATTTTATCAGGAAACACTTTATTGAAAGCATCCCAGATAACTCACAGGGTCTATGGAAAGATGAGAGAATCAGAACTGCTCTAAGCACAGAATCCAAGGACAGACATGGTTCAATAAATAGAGTCAATACCACAGACACAAACAGTGTTTGAAGACCATAGTGTTTCACAAGCCCAGGGAAGCCATTCCTTCTCCACTATGAAAAAGTCCTTAATCCTTCTGCTGCTCTTACCATTCACTTCAAATCCAAAATTCCAATAGGAATGCCAATGTGAAAGCATCAAACTTCACCTGTCTTTGTCCTATGTGCGTGATGTCCTTAATTATTTGTTTCTATTTATCTTAAAAATTATTCTCAGCATTACACACCATTTCTAAGCAGAAAATAGACTTATGTACATTCATAAGATCTCACTTTATCGTTAAACATATTAACCAGTTCTAAAACAAGATGTCCACATGAAGAATGGTTTATATATTTTACTTTTTTATATGGACAAAAATATTCACCTGTACAAAAATCCCCTACTGAGAAGATCAGCAAAATATGGTGGTGTGTTTTGAATGTAAAATGTGTCCCCATAAGATTATGTCTTTGAACACTTGGTTCCCAGCTGGTGATACTGTTTGGGAAGGTTTCGGAAACTAGGAAGTAGAACTTTCCAGAAGTGGGTCACTGATGGCAGGGACTGAGGTTTTAAGGCCCAGACCTACTTGTTTTTTTGCTTTCCACTGCTGGCAGAAATGTGATTAGCAAAATTTCCATGCCATCCCTGACATAAAACTTTCCTTCAAAACCGTAAGGCAAAATAAATCCTTTCCTTCCATAAGTGACTTCTGGTCTGGTATGTGCTCACAACAATGAAAAGGTAACTGTGATGGTTTTGTTGTCAACTTGACCTTTTTGGTAATCTTTGATGGGTCTCTGAGATTGTTTACAGGAAGGCAGCCCTGTCAGTAGGTGGCAGGATGTAAGGAGGCTCAGGAAAACTAGAAACAAACTTTCCTTCATAGGAGGGCAGTGCAGGAAGGAAATTCCAGGGACTCTGCACGTCAACAAGTCTTCAGATGGGTTGCAAGACCCTACTCTAAGGCTATTTGAAGGGGTAGAAAAGTCTGCCCCCTCTTCCTCCTGATGGCTGTTGGGTGTGTGGTGCTGTGTGATGGCTTTTCTCTCTCTGCTTGGACTGTGAAAAGGGGGATCAGCTTCTTTTTCCAGTTTGGAATTTCTCCTAGATCTATAGCTTCAATAAATCCTGTCCTCCCTTAGCTGTGCCTGGTTTGGAGATTCATCTCAGTGGTGTGTGGCTGACTACAACAGTGACTAAAACAAACAGAAAACCAAAGACAAAGTTGATTAAACAAGTGTGCACATAACAAAAGAATAATTTAAGGAGAGAAATTGAGCTAGATAGAATGTATTCAGTGCTCTAGGTATGGTCTCCATTTCAACAGAGGATCACATGTTTATACATGGTATTTTAAGCTCATATTTTCTATTAGTATATTATGTTCCCTCTGCCTCCAACCACTACTCACTTTAAATTCTTTAACCTCGGAGTGTACATTAGTTTCCTATAGCTGTTGGAATACATGACTGGAAACTTAGTGGCTTAAAAGAAAAAAATATGTCTGGGGATGTAGCTCCGGGTAAAGCAGAAAGCTTTTTGCTCACACCTCATCATGTCATGGAATAATTTCTAGTTCTAGAAGACACAGTCTGTGTTTTACACACATCATATAAAAATGTTGGCAGACCTAATTTTCTGTGGAGGTTCTAGGGAATACATGTAACCTATGTCTTCCATCTTCATCCAGGGAATACTTGTACCCTGTCTTTTCCATCTTCCAGAGATCCCCTGAATTCATTGGCTTTTGATTCCTTTCTTAATTTTAAACACCAGCAATATCACATACTTCTATCTGTGACCTTCATTCCTCTGACTTATGAAATCTTACAACTTTACTGGGTTTACCTGCAATCCAAAACAATTTCCCTTCTCAAGATCCTAACCTTAATCATACTTATATGTTTAATTTACTATATAAAGTGATGTCAACATAGGTCCCAAGAATTAGTATATATATATATATATATATATATATATATATATATATATATATATATATATATATATATATATATATATATAATTTGTGATCTTTTTTTTCTGCCTGCCATGTGGTTATACCAAATATTATTTTCTATATGATTCCAAAACTTTCATTATCTATATTTTAATTTTTTATTTATTTGAGAGAGAGAAATTTAGAGAGAGAGAGAAAGAGGGAGAGAGAGACCTAGAAAAGGCAGACAGAGAAAGTGAATATGGGCAGACAAAAGCTTCTGCCACTGCAAACAAACCTCAGGGCCATGTTCCACATTTTGCACCTGGCTTTACATGGACACTGGGGCAGGAGACCCAGGCAATCAAGCTTTACAAAAAAATTCCCTTTAATGAAGAGCCATCTCTCCAGCCAGTCTCTATATTTTAGTGTAGGTGACATAGTTTCTACCTAATATCTCCCCTTGGCTGTGGTTATAATAAGAGATGGAAACTTTAGGATGAACTTTTTTTCCTTTCTTATTTTTGCTTTCTTTTATTATTAGGGTGATCTTTATAAATTCACTCATACTACCTCTGAGGCCCATTACAAAGTCTGGCCTCATAAAAAGCTTATCATATAGAGGAAGCATCTTCAGTAAAAAACCTACCTCCCTCCTCTGGCAGAATCATTTCTGTGTTCTGAATCAGTAGACAAATCTGGGCTAGAATTTTTATGTACAGGTGTCAGTTTGATTATTTTGGCTGAGAAAGAAATAACCCACAAATTTTGAATAGTGACCTGCAAACTGAAGTTCCCAGTACTAAAGCCATACCAGTGTTGAAGATTCTACAAAGCTGACTGACCATAGAAATCTGTGACCCTGGAGAAATGGAACAGTGAGACAAATTTCCTTGGACTATCTTTAGCCCCCATAATAACAATTCATTGCCCAACTCTGAGTCTGGTTTAACAACCTTGTGACTAGCTGATAAAATCTTTTGGAATTTATTAACATAGCAGACCTTGGTTTCTCTTCATTTCAAACCTAGTAATGTCTTCAGAGAACATCTGAGACTTACAGCAAAGAACCCACTCTGTTGTACTCCATCTACCTGATATCCTCACCGATGTGTTTGAAAAATACCTTGATTTGATAACAATTTTTGTCATGTGTGTGTTTAGAGTATGTATGCCTATGTATTTTTGTGTTTGCATGTGTGTGAGCACAAGTGTGTACATTCATGCATGGAAGTTTGAGGTTGACATTGGTGTCTTATTTTTGAGACTGTCCCATATTAAACCTAGGACTGACCCATTCTGCTAGAGTTGCTGGCCAGTAAGCCCTGGGGATCTGCTTGTCTCTACCTACTCTGAGATCAGCAGCAAAAACTACTATGCCTACAGATCTTCATGCTTGCAAGATAAACATTTTACCCACTGTGCTATCTTCACAGGATGGTCCATGAATTTCTTTTGTTATGTCTGTTGTAAAACTGCATGAAACTCTTTCCACATTAAAAGATGTTGTTTGGGGCAACCAGAGTTTTTCTTCCCAAGTATGGTCACTCACACTGGGCTAAAGAATAAACTATCTTATTTTGCTTTTGATTTTTTTGTGTGTGTCAACAGGCATATATTTTATCACTGAAATTATCATATTCTCCTAACGTGTTTTAGAGCACTATTGTGAGGAAGGCCTGACAACCTTTGCCAAAGGAAGATCCACATTGTTGACTCCATAATGTGTCTTTGCAAAAACAAACAAACAAACAAAAACTTCCTTTTTTAATCAAGACACTGGTCAAAGAGGGTTGGAAATTAAAGAAAGTTGTCATAGAACCACTACCTTCTATTAAATAGATCTTCCCATTTTCTTTTTCAGTTGTAAAATTCAAATTATATTCAGATTAGCAACATGCCTACCTCTTTGTCTCTTATCTAGATAGGATCATATAGCTAAGTTCTACTCAGTAAAAGAAAAATAAAGGTGATTTATGTAGGACATACATCAGTTAATGTAAGTAAACATAGCTGACAAGTGAGTTCCCCTTATTTGAAGATAGTATACTACAAGACATGATTGCCTTTAAGGATGTGGTTCAATATGGCCTATGTGATGGACAGCTTCAGGCAAAAATCATGTTCACATGTTCACATGTTGCCTAATGGTTAGATGTTTAAATTTCATAAGATTCAAGAAGCTGATCAATGGCCTTTCTTAAATGAATCATTATTAAGCCAGATGTGGTGCTCTGTGCCTATATACTAGCACTTGGGAGACTAAGACATGAATATTATAGTCAGTTTAAGATTAGCGTGGAATTATTGTGGGTTTCTGCCTAGCCATGTCTACAGAGTGAGACCTTGTCTCAAAAAATATCAATACCCATTAAAGTGGGTGATTTAAATAAGTTTATAAACCACCAGCAATGTCTCTCATCTCTCTCTTTTTGTATCTCTCTATTGTTTAAATAAAGCACCCTCTTCTGCTACAGGAATTCTGACACCACAAGTTCTGCTGGTCACAAGGCAGAATACCTACTTCATTCACCTGTAACTTAAATGTTATACATAGGCCTTGTGCAGTAATATACTTAAATATAATTTGAGTTTTGTCTAATTTTTATTGAACTAATTAAATGTTTTAACTCGGTCTTAGCAAAATTGCTGTTATGCTGCACTTAGCTGTCCCCTTGAGGAAGAAACCCAATGTGCTCATAATTGCAAACTGGATTAATAGAATGTTTAAAAAAGTTCACATTCATGGACCTTGTTACATATTCATGATTTTTTAAAATCAAGATATTTAATAGAAGTTACTTCCTTTATTTTCTGTATAAAACTAGATGGTACTTGAAATTGGAAGATGCTCACTGGGCTGCAGTCTCTGCCAGGTAAAAGGTGAATACGTTTTTATGTTATCTGAACATTGGTTTTGAAGGGATAAGTGTTATCTTTTGATCAATAGGAGCAGAAGCCAAGGGTGGCAATGATTTGAATCAAGAAGAACAATACATTGGAGAAACCATTTCCAATAGAAAAAAAAAAAAAACCACCTGATTGAAGTCATGGTAAGGTGCCATGATTCTTTGGACAAATTTGTCTTATTTCTCATCGAAACCAAAGTTGCAATGCAGTAGGGATGTGTGCTTCTGAATTTTTCTACTTTTATGACATGTGATTCCCAATGCAACATAGAACTGCTCTTGATTCAATATTGGCCCATGTAAGTGTTCTATGTCCTTGCTACCTTATGGTCCTTTTGGTAAATTTCAGTTTTCTCCAAGGTCAGAATGCAAGTTTGGGTATGTTCTTAGCTAAGATGATCAATCCTTATTATTTTGTCAGCAATACTTTTGCTTTGCTCTTAACATAACCTTCTAACACATTTCACAGTTAACATCAGTAACAGTTTTATACCAAATATCCACGAACAGGCCACTAAAGAAAAGCTGGCTACCTCTGGTGCAGTTCATAACCCGCTAACCTATGGACAGATCTAGTATACGCACCAAGGACCCCAGTGGGTAGGGGACAGATGGAGGGGGAAACGGGGTCACATTCACAAGATTTGATCATACAATATATATTATATATATAATATGTATATATATATATTCATAATAAGATATATAAAAAAGAAATTCAGTTAAATAGAAATCAAAACTATAATCCACAGGGAAATAAATATTTTAATATGAGGTTTAAAACAGGCAGGCATGACCGGCATGAATGAGATTGTAATTAGGGATGTCAAGATTCAGTGTGCTACATCAAGTGTCCTCTGTTACCTTCAACATTTCCCAGGTTTTCCTTTATGCCACAAAGTGTTACTTGATAACCAAGTGCAGATCACTTCAGAGCAGATGGTTCCAGTTTGCCACGTCTCCTACACACTTATACATTTGAAGATGTGGTCTCCAGGTGTGGTGCGATTGTGGAATGCTGTGAAACCTTTAGGAAGTGGAGCCTTGCTGGAGGAAGTGGATCTGAAGAAGCCGGCTTTGGGATTTTAGAGCTTTATTCACTCCCTATCTTCTCTCTGCTTTCTGACTGCAGAGACAATGTGACCAGCTACCTTACTGGCATGCTTTCCCTACCATCCAAAATTGTAGCCTTCACTAAGTTGATTCTTGTCACGTATTGGATGATAACAGTAAAAGGAGTAACTAATGCAGCAAGGAAAGGTCATGGAAAGTCTTCATTGATTGATTATAATATCCTTCCTCAAGTAAATCAAGTCTCCTTTCATTCATAGATATCTGTTTCTTGAACTAATAACTGGGTGGGGGCTCATTAGGTTTGTATTTTGATGGGGACACTAGATAACTAGAATTGTGGAATGGCTATATTTTCCAAGTAGCATATTTTATCTGTTTATTCCTTTTACTACTGGGGGTGTTATCTAAGAACAGAGAGCAATTAGAGCCAGACTATTTCACTTACCACATTTACATTTTGAATGTTGTGATAGACCATGTTTTTTGGCCTCCAAATTACTAAAAACTAAGTGATTGTAATTAGTATCCAGTACCCTATAATGATCTCATTTAAAATTAGAGATTCTTTCATAAATACAGTATCTCACAGGAAAAGGCAGGTAGATTTAGAGCCCTTTAAGAATTTTTTTAAAAGTTCTCTTCGTATCTGTTCTAAAAATAAGAAATTGGTGGCTATTTTTCTGAAGAGAAGAGTTAATGTGACAAAGCTTTGGAAGCTTGAATTATTTGAAGGGTTCCCATTGTTCCAACACATAAGACTACTTAAGCCTTAAATGATATGAATAGAAAATATGGCTTCTTTATTACTGGATGGCTATAATTGTGGTACCTTGTGGGCAAAGTGACCAGCTTCCAATGGGAAAGGAATCACAAATGAACATTTTGATAGAAAATATTTCACCATCATGTGTTTTCACAGCTCGTAGCTATTGGAATTCATTGTGCCTGCATGATTTTACCAAGATACTGCTCTTGAAAGCTTGCATTTGTTTTCTGTACTTTTCCCCAAGTGCCAGTTTTGCTTTGTATACTTTTGCTCTGTGATAAAACATATCCATATGCACAACAAAATTTTGACTGTAAGTCTTCTGAGTGAATCCTTAGAGTCCCCCTAAATAATTTTCCAGATCTTGATACAGGCACCACCTGTGTGATCCTCTAGGATGGATGAGGACCATAATGTGAGGTATGTGTTTAAAGTCCACAATTCTATTTCTAGTATTTTCACACAATTATTGAGTTCATCTTTCTTCACAAATACAGGGAAAATTAGCATTTAATCTTTATTGCTGAGTACAACTTTAGATAATCAAGAACAAACAAAAAGAATTCTAGAAATTTGATAAGTATGTCCTCATTAATAAATTCATTGTGGCTTGCAATTTGTTCTGTTATTAATCAATCTGAATATTTCCTCAAATATATGATAATGGTTTTTATAAACATAAATCACAAAAGTCTTCCAGTTCTCTCACTCATTCTTTTGCATTGTGCAATTACTCCTCCACACTCACTCACATGTCTCAGTTTGATTTTAATATAATTCCAGAGATAATGAACATAAAGCCAAGCAAACAAATAATGAGTTTGAATTGCCTTACGATTTCATTTGCTTAGGACACTATATACTATTTTAATTAGCAAAGAGAAAAATCAGCTTCCTCCACAAGAGGAAAGGCAGATATTAGTTATCAAGGGCTTTCAGTGGGATTTTAGAGATTTGAACATGTATAAACATCTCTTTGATATGCAATTCCAGGGATCCAGTACTTCACAAATTAAAGCCATACATTTTTTAAAAGAGCACAAATAAAGTACCAAAATAATATTTTAATTGAATGTTACATAAGATAAATTTCACATTAGGCTTTCATTTACATCTGCTTATAATATTACATAATTGAAGATGGACTTTAGATAGTAATAGTAGTTTGTGAATCACACATTTAGTATTAAGATTATTATTAGTTGTCACAACTGATGGTTTTGTAGGAATTTAGGATAGAGACCCCACTCAATGTTGCCAAGCTCCTCCTTAACCCCTCCCCAGTCAGAGCTCTGCCTTGCCTCCTACAGGATGAAAATGGGTATTCTTGTTTGATTTTTTTTCTTAAACATGTATGTACTTCTTTCTAGTGCTTTTTTAAAATTCCACACCCCAGTACCCTAACAACAGTTAGGGTTATTTCTTCAGAGGGGAGATTGTGACAGTTCAGGCAAGCTCTATAGACCCCCCTCTCCCCTTTGTCTCTAGCCAGAACTCAAACCTAGATGCTAAAAACTGATTGGTCAGGTATAGACCAATCAACTATCTCTCACTAACCTAGTGGAAGTTTTAAAAATTTCCCCTAAAACAATGCCCAGTCTCTCTTCCACATGGTATCCTAGAAGGAAGACTTTAATTCAAATAAGGCCCCTCACCCCAGCCCTTGGGGATGAGTGGACCCAGGATCTCCTCACATGAACCTTTATTTCTCATGATGGGAGCCCTCTATTATCTTTCTTTTCCTGCCTGTTTAGTTAAATAGCATAGATTTTGATTAAAACCTCTCCCACGTGTTCTCCTCATACTGGTGGCTGGAGAACTCCATAACTCCCCATGTTCCCTTAAATAAAGTCACCCACTACTATACCTTAATATATGGTTGTCTATGATTTTAATTATTTAACTTTGTAGACAAGACTTCAGGTACTCCTTAAATTTTGAGGTGCATTGGAATTTTTGCTGGACATTATCTAAATTCTAATCCTCAGCTCACCCCGCTACAGATTCACTTTTAAGCCTATCCAAATTCAATCAGCATGATTTTCCCTCTTTGGCATTCTTCCTGCTTTCAAATTGTTCTATGGAATCAGCAATTTTTCCCTCAAACATGTTTTTTTTTATCAGACAACTATTTCCAAAATCTATCATAATTTTGATAGACAATACCCATATCAGAAATACTGTTTTCTTTTTCTATGAGTCATAACTCTTCCAGGTTGCATGACACATATGTCAGAAGACAGGCCAATCACCTGGAGGTTATCCACTTGTCCAGAAGACTATTGATTTCATCCTGGAACCTGGAAGAATGGTCCATTTAGGCCTTAAGTCCACACTTTATCCCCCTTTCAGGGCCCCTTTCTAGTTTCCTGACTACTACTTATTCTTATTCCAATTGACATAAGAATCTGAAAGTTTGTAGCTAGGATATGCATATGAGAGAGAACACAATTTAGAAAAAAAAAAAAACACTTGGATATAAGCAACCAGCATGCTGTTCCCAGAAGACATAGGTTATTGTAGGAAGATCTTAGTGTTACAGGCAGGATGCTTTCCAGTGGGTTGTGTTCCTCTTGCTCCTTTTCCATTACTGTTGGTTACCCACCAGAACTTGTAAGATTTTATTGCTGAAGAATATGAGAGGCCCTGGTTCAGTCCCTAGCATTACAAAATAAAAACAACAATCAAATGAAAAAAAAAGAAAAGTATTTATAAAGGAGAAACTGATACTCAGTGATTAAATCAATGCAGTTTTAAGGATAAAAATATTAATAAGGTTAAATTATGAATATTCAATATGTTGCATATACTCATCATCTTAATGAGTGCAATAAACACTTTTTATCTATTTAATTCTAAGGAAACACATCTAACTTTGTTAGTATGTTAGATGTGTTCTATAGCAGAGAATGTTAAATTTAGTCTGATAAACAAAACCAAGACATGGATAGACATTAAAACATTAGAAACAACAGTAAGAAATACAAGGGAATGGAAATCCCATTCTAAGAATGTGTCATGGCTAACCAGGATAGGTCAGGAGGACCATGGGGCTCTCTATTCACACCTGTGACATCAAGGTCATAGACTTCAGTTTCCTGATTTCTCTGTCACATTTTTTCTCTAACTTCACTTCTGTGAGTTTGCATCTGCTTTATATATATATGGAGGTAGACAGGTGAAGAGACAGTTGAAAAAAGCTTGGATTACTATTGTGAGTTTGTTTTTGGTTTGCTTTTCATTCTTCAACTTTTAGTGCCAGGGACAGGGAATGACAAAACAAAAATCCCTCAAAACAAAGACTTTGCATCTTGGCATACTTCAGATTTCCTGCATTTTTTTTTGTGCCTTCAATGGGCAAGGTGAGAAATAATGAACACTTAAGGAAAGATTTTGAGATGTTGTGACTCTATACATGATTCATAGAGCAAAACTTCTGGGAAATGTGAAATTAAATGCATTCATAATTTTCTTGTTAAATTATCTAGTACATGGGAACCTGCCTGAGTCATGTGAGCAGAGCAGCTGCAAGAGAGTTCTCCAATCACAAAGAAGGAAAGACACCTGGGGCCAGCCAGGGAGCACTGGAGAGAGGAGTCCAGGGAGCATGTTAACAGCACCCAGAGCCACCAGCATTGAGTACATTGTTTCACAGACCCAGCTAGCCCACAGCCAGACTGGGAAGGAGTCAGCCTCAGGCTCAACTTCAGTGAGAGGAGTGGCAATACCTAGAGGTAATAAGGCCCACTACAACTGATTGATGCATTTGTACCATTGTTAAATAAGTTGGGTAGATTTATAGTGTCTTCCTGTATTCTTCTTCTGTCTTTCTTGGGAGCAGGGTTTCACTTGGTCTCAGGCTGACCTGGAACTCTGCATAACCCAGTTATCTGAGCCTCCCTGTCAAAAAGATTAAGGATGTGAGTTTACACACACACACACACACCTTTAGGTACTTTGAATTTGTTAAGATTACCTGTTTAACCCCCCTTGCATAAATACCTTGTGCAAGTTTGGTTTATGTGTCTATATTTCCTATTAGCCTTATAGACCTGTATATTGCCCCAACTAGCATACAATAATATTTACAAAGTAGGCAACTATAACTGCTTGGGTCACTTCTGTGGTCATTCTGGGAGTAATATGAGTCACAGCTAGGACATTAGGCTAGATCTCTTAGTCTTTGTTAAGAAGGCACTATGAATTTACCCATTAGGACTGACTTCATTGTGTCCCATAGGTTTTGGAATGTTGTTTTTCATTATCATTTACTTCTAGAAAATTTTCAATTTCTAGAAGTAAATGATAATGAAAAAACAACAATTGATTTCAATCAATTTTTTTTAATATATATTTATTGTCCATAATGAGTTACATTATTTAGTGGGCAAACCATGCGTTGTTATCCCGAATTCCCCAATTCCCCCCCTCCCCATCCCTGATCAGTTGTATATCCTCCTCTGTGGGCTGTCTGTATTAGTCCTATTTTTGATTTCTTGAATGACCCATTCATTGTTTAATAGTGTAATGTTCAGTCACCAATACTTGGTCTCCTTCAGGGCCACTAATGTCCGTGACAAACTTTCTGCTGGAGCCAGAGCTGGGGTTGGTCAAACTTCCTGTCACAGTTGCCACTGTATCAGCCACTGCTAAAACTAAACTAAGCTTTGCTTAGCCTTGAAAACCAGGGAAAGAGAAAAAAAAAGGTGAAAAGCCCTTGTGGTTTTTTTGTGGTTTATTTGTTTGTTTTTCGTTTTCTCTTCCCCAAAGCAGGGCTTGAGAGGGGAGTCCACTCTCACCACTGTT
The DNA here is from genome assembly GCA_004024765.1 of Zapus hudsonius. Classification (NCBI taxonomy): domain Eukaryota; kingdom Metazoa; phylum Chordata; class Mammalia; order Rodentia; family Dipodidae; genus Zapus; species Zapus hudsonius. Next base: position 30,786 of record PVHP010002591.1, read on the forward strand.
CTTTAACATAGTCTTAAATTTCTAGCCCAAGCAATAAGAGAGGCAAAAGGCATGAAAGGGATACAAATTGGAAAGGGAGAAGTAAAACTATCTATTTTGCAGATGACCTGATCCTACACATAACAGACCCAAAAAATAGTATCAGTAAAATCCTGAAGGAGATAAACCCTTTCAGCAAAGTGGCAGGAAACAAAATTACCAAAAATATTAGTAGCCTTTCTGTATATAGATGATATGCATACAGAAAAAGAAATCAGAGAGACTGGCCCATTTTTCAATAGCCTCAAAAAAATCAAATAACTTGAAATAATACTAACAAAGGAAGTGAAAGAATTCTATAATGAAAGCATTAAAATGCTAAAGAAGGAAATAGATGAGGGTGTAAAAGATGGAAAGATATTCTATTTCCCTGGATAGGTAGAATTAATTTAGTAAAAATGGAAATTCTTCCGAAAGCAATATATCCATTCAATGCCATGCCAATAAAAATCCCTGCTTCATTCTTTACAGACATAGAAAAAATACTCTCAACACTTATTTGGAAGTGCAAAAGGCCTTGGATAGCCAAAGAGTTCCTTATTTAAAAAAATGTGGTATCAACATTCCTGGTATAATGATATACTACAAGGCCATAGTAACAAAAACAGCATGGTACTAGCATAAAAAGGGACAGACAGACCAATGGAACAGAAGTGAAGACCCTGCTCTTAGTTTGAGCCACTATAGTTACTTGATCTTTGACAAAGGTGCCAACAATGTTCCCTGGCATAAAGATAGCATCTTCAACAAGCGTTGCTGGATAAATTGGATAAATAAATTAAAAAAATTAAAATAGAACCACTCCTCTCACCATGCACAAAAATCAAACATAAAATGGATCAGGGATATCATCATAACCTGAAACTCTGAAAACCCTGGATGAAAAAAATAGCAGGAATTATCCTTGAGATAAGAGTAGGGAAAAACTTCCTGAACAAACTACAGTAGTCCTGGAAGTGTAACAATCATTTATTCAATAGGATCTCATCAACCTTAAAAGAAACTGTAGAGAAAAAAAGGTACCATACTTAGAGCCATTAGACCACCATCCTACTGGGAGATAATTTTTGCCAGCTATAACATAGACAGAGGTCTAATATCTAGAACTTACCAAGAATCCAATAATAATAATAATAATAATAATAATAATAATAATAATAATAATACAGTTCTCTCAAAAATGGGGCATTGATCTCAACAGAGAATTCAGAGGAGGAAACTCAAATGGCCATCAGAGTAATGCAAATGAAAACTACAATGAGAGTCCACCTTACTCTTGTCATAATAGCAATCATTAAAATAATCCAACAACAATAGATGCTGGGGATTATGCAGGGAAAAAGGAACCCTCATTCACTACTGGTGGAATTGCAAACTTGTACAACCACTATGGAAAGTAGTGTGGAGGCTCCTGAATAGAATGGATATAGTGCTGCCAAAGGACTCAGCTATCCCTCTACTAGGCATCTACCCTTGAGATTTCATGCCTCAACACAAAGATATTTGCTCATCCACGTTTATTGCAGCTCAATTCTTACTAGCTAAGAGCTGGAATCAACCCTTATGCCCATCACTGGACAAATGGATATTAAAGGTGTGGTACATTTACTTGATGGAATTCTACTCATCTGAAAGGAAAAATGATATAATGAAATTTAAAGAAACTGCGTGGACTTGGAGAAGATCATGCTTAATGAACTCACACAAGAGCAGTGAGACACACACCACATATTCTCCCTTATATGCAATTCCTAATAAGGTTAAAATTAAACTCTAAGGAAATCTGATAGGTGAATTGCGAGACTAAATGTCTCTAAATGGATGACAATTGAGAGAGGATGACAATTAAGAGACTAAATGTTTCTCAATGAATGGAAGGAATGTGGGGGGAGGAGAGTGTGTGGGGACATATGCAATGAGATAACCAATAATGAATAAAAACCAAAAAATCCTAATGTCATACAGTAAGCTCTTGAGGAAGATGATGGCATTGTCTGGTAAGAGGGGCCATGAATAGAATGGGAGGAAGCTTAACCCCAAGAAAATCTTATCAGACCTGTAACTCCGTGTCCTAGTCATTGATTCCTTCCCACACTGCGCTGTTCATCAAAGATATAAAATATCCATGAGGTCTCCCAAATAAGACAGGCTTCTCTCAAAGCACTTTAGTACCTGCCCCTGACCATAGGTAAGATCCTATTGTTGAAAAAAACCAGTAAGTCATCACACAACACTGAGACACCCTTCAAGATCCAGAATGGTAACCACCTCCCAGATGGTAGCATGTCTACTGCTGGAAGATGCTACCTGAGCTGCCAGGGGAAATTGGTCAGTGACATTTGGAGAAAGCAGAGACCACTGATATACAATTCAGACTGATGTCATGAGAATACTGAACATATTGCTTTATGGTAGATATCATCAAGTTAAGAAGTGATCACTTGTGCAATAGTGGTGCCAAAATCTAGGGAGATAAAGAACAGATTTCCAATTGGCTATGAGATCCAGTCTGTGACAAGGAAATCTTAATTGAAATTGGGATGCTAGGCAAAAATCCTATGGGGACCAAAAACCTGGGCTCCAAGGAGAAATTCCCACTACCAGACACTTACACAGCAGCTAAACCTAATAGAATTTTGCCAAATAAGCAATTATTTAACCTATACTGATCTCTCTCTGATGGAGATTCTATTTATATTTTTCAGAAGGCAGTGAAAGATCCATTAACAACCCATGTGGTCAACCCAATTCCATGAACAAGCAATGGGATGATGGCTGACATCCTGGTAAGAGATGAACTACCCCTGGCCTGTCATGTAGTCCCCAAATGAAACCAATGAGACAGTGCTATGATAAACAAGAGACCTATCACTACAGCAAGGCAGATAATCAAGGATAGGTCAATGAGACAGACTCCAACACAACTCAAAGCAGAAGTCCAGAGACATTTAAGATCTCAACAATAAAACAGACTTAAAAATCACCCACCATGACTCAGGGAACTGAGCAAAATAGGGGTTCCAAATAATGTAAGAGCCTTGTTGGGGGAGAATATCTATAGGAATGGCCCCCTCAGCAACAACACACAAAGGGGTGTATCTGGTAACCCTTGTACAATTCATAACCTCCTAATCCATGGAATGATCCAGTATGCTCAATGAGGAGGATTCCAAGTGGATTAGGGACAGGAAGGAGGGGCATTGGGATACCATCATGAAATTAATTAATTAAATAAATAAATAAGATACAGTGTGTCTAATTACAGATAATAAAGATATATAAAATGATAATAAATGCTGTTCAGTATTCATAAAAATATGAATACTTCTACACTGTTGGTTGGAATGTAATTTGCAACAGCCATTATGGAAAGCAGAGTAGATTTCCCTGAGACAGCTGAGCATGTCCAGCTATACCACTCCTTGGTATATATCCTAATGACTCTAGTCACTACCCTTGAGATACTTGCTCTTCCTTATTTATTGTGGGTCTATTTATAATAGCTAGGGAATGGAACCAAACTAGATGTCCCTCAACTGATGAATGGATAATGAAGATTGGTTCATTTATAAAATAGAGTACTATTCAGTTATAAGGAAAAATGAAATTGTGAAATTTGCAGAGAGATATGGATGGAACTGGAAAGGATCATATTAAGTAAGGTAACTCAGGCCCACAAAGTCAAACACTGCATGTTCTCCCTCATATAATGGCACAGCCAGGAACCATAGATTGATACTGAAACACTTCAGTGCCGGGGATGGGATATCTTCTAGTGAATTGTTGGCCACGAAGGTTCATGAGGCCCCAAAAACATTATAGGCCGTTATAAGCCTCTTGGATACCCACCAGAATGAGATGGTAAGACCCTATTGCTAAAGATCAACTATGACTATCCTGTAGGTCATGGAGAAATTAAGGTAGAGCTGAGCTGGAAACCTCCTCCCTTTTAACCAGCTGACAGAAAGCTGGTAAAAGCTATTGTTGAATGCAGCCCTATGGGAGAGATAAATCATCAATGGTGGTGAACATAAGTGGACATTTCAAGACTTAACACTGGCCAATCAGGCCAAATTGGGGCAATAGTGGCATGTCTATTGTGGGATAAACCATTTGCTTTGTAATTGGGCTGAAGACCTGCTCCATGGGAGGGAAAGCATACCTGGTACTGAAAAACCCTATAGTAGGTGAGGTCATGAGCCCTAGGGGAGTAGCACCAACTGTTGTCTGGCTAAATGAATTCATTATGCCCACCAAACTGCCTTACAAGCACTTTTTAAAATAAGAATACCCATATAACAATACTATTCTCACTTTTGGCTTGAGAAGCTTCTCTTTTCAGATGGCAGTGACCACTGAGATAACACAAAAGACACCATAATGCTTAGAAGAAGTGACAGTGGAGTGAATGTTCAGCACTGGGATGTCTCTATTACACCTCCTGAGGCTCAGGGTCTATTGCAGAAGAGGTGGTAGAGAGATTGTAAGAGCCAATCAAAGGGTAGGAATGCTTACAGTGAAAACTTCCAGACACGAAATGGCCTTGATATTGATGATTTCATAGTGCCTGATTTTGCCTACACATAATGGGAGGAAAAGATGATACCTAAACAAAACAAAGACTAATTGAGAATGGGAAGAGATATGGGAGACTGTAGGGAGGGAATTATAATGGTTTATAGAAGCTATCAATAATTTTTTAAAAATAAAATATACAGGTACTTTAAAAATATCTAGTACACTTTCTGCAATAAATGAAAGTCTCAAAATGTCAGTTCCTAAAAATATGGATACTTAAAATATTTTAAAGTAAATATCCTACCACTGCTCAGGAAGTCTTTGAGAACATTCCCAATTGCTTAAAACACATAAATGTAACAATAAAACCAAAGAATTGTTACTCATAGCAAAATGAAAGATCACAAAGCCAATTAATTTCTTTAATAAACTAAACAAGTAGGTTTGAAATTTTAGCTACAAAGCAAATAAAGGACCATGGATATCATAAATCATTTTTAATTGGAAAGAAAAATAAATTCTGAATATTCAGCTTCTTCCTGCTGAAGTCCACAATAATAGCAATAGCATTAGTCAACTACATCCAGTAGTGATTTAGGGTATAGTTGTATAATAATACAACTTGCACATGTTCAAGGAAGATAGGGTTGTACTTCACAATGCGTTCTTATTCACACTATTTCAAACTTGTGAAATATGTGTCCACTACAATATTTATAGCTTATCAAATTCTATCTCCAAATTTGTTCTAAGAATTTACAATAACTTCATGCTATTTTTATAACAGATATTAGTAATTACATGACTGTTAGACATTAAATTATGAAATAACTAGTTAATATGAAGATGTTATGGTCACACATATCCTTTTTAGTGTGTGTGCATGTATGTCTATGTGAGTGTGTAATGTGTATATGTGTTGTATGTACATGTGTCTGCAGATCCGTGTGTCCCATATTTATCAAGAGTGTGGAAGCTGGAGGAGGATGTTAGATCAGAGGATTGTTGTGAGTTCAATGCCAGCCTGAGAAAACATAATGTATTCCAAGTCAGCCCAGGCTACCGTGAGACCCTACCTCAAGAAACCAAAATAAATAAATATATTTTAAAAATAAAATAAAATGAAAAATAAAGTGGATTGTGTCATGGTTTGATCCAGGTGTCCCTCACAAACAAATAAATGTGTTCTGAGTGATTGATCCTCACCTGATGGAAATTTGGGTTTTACAACCTCAATGGAACTGTGTTGTTAGGGGTGGGCTTATGGGGGTTTTAAACCAGCTTCCCCTTTCCAGTGTATGGCACACCTTCCTGCCATTGTTTGCAGTGCTGTGGCGGAGGTGATGTCCACCCCTCTGCTCATGCCATCATTTTCCCTGCCAGGATGGAGTCTCCCCTCGAGTCCATAAGCCAAATAAACCCATTCCTCCACAAGCTGCTTTTGCTTGGGTTCTTTCTGCGTAGCAACTAAAAAGCTGACCACAACATGGGGGTTGCTGTCAACTTTCTCATGGTTGGCAGAAAGAGCCTGACCAAAAGCAAGCTGATGAGAAAAAGGGTTTATTTTGGCTTAGAGACTTGGGGTGGGGGGAAGCTCCATGAAGGCAGGAAAAATTATGGCTTCAGCAGAGGCTGGATATCACTTCCTGGACAACTTCAGATGGACAACAGCAACAGGATAGTGTGCCAAACACAGGCAAGGGGAAACTGGCTATAATACCCATAGGCCTGTCCCCAAAACACACCTCAAACATGGTTCCAATTCCAAAATTGCTATAAGCTAAGGATCAAGCATTCAAAATACGGAAGTTTATGGTAGACACCTGAATCAAACCACAACATTCTGTCCCTTCCCTCCACCCCAATTAATGATAACCATACATGATGTAAAATGCAATGCATCTAGCCCAGCTCCAAAAGTCCACATAGTTTTTGTCAATCTCAGTGATGTTCAAACATCTCCATATTTCAAGGTCTTTAAACTGAGCTGTAATACCAAAACAAACGAACAAAAAAAACCGTAATAGCATAGAACAAATAATCACACTGCCAAAGATGGCATTGGGCATATCAAAGACAGATTGAACTAATATAAGGTTTAACAAAAACAGGGCAAACATCAAACTCTAACTTCCAGTCTGATAATTTAACCAGTGATTCTGAAGGTCCAATTCTGCCCCTCCAGTAGTACAGCTACTCACTATCCCGGAAAACTTCATCTGGTGTTAACAGCTCTCCTTGGCAGCAATCTCACACTCCTGGAATCTCCATTGGTTCTCCACTTCAACCCACAGTTTATCCTCATGGCTTCATTGGTCTTCCATGTAGGCAATCCAATTTACCTGCTTCACAGTACACCTGCTTCAAACCACCCTCGGGCATTTCCAATTAAAAAAAAATGAAATTACATTGCAAATCCAATGACCCTTTCTTCCTGCATTTTTTATACTCCATACTACCAGGTGGGCTTCTAATCTGTTAATCCTGGGGGACCAAAGCTGACTTTGAAGAGCAGGAAACCTCCTTCCACATTCAAGCTCCTTACTTCAAAGAGTCTACATTCTTCTTATTGTCCCAATGCAGATCAGCTGGCCCAATATCAATGGTTGTAATTTCTCAAACTATTGCAGCAGCTTCAACCCTGAACAAATTCTCAGGACACAGGCAGACAGAATGTGGCAAGCCTCTCACACAAACTGCTTCTAGAGCAGTCCTGACTAAGTTCTTTTTCACCCTCATAAGCCAAACCTCACAGTCCATAGTTCTTACTGCATTCAGATCTTTCCAATTAGAATCCATCAAGCTGTACTTATAGCACTGCAAGGTGTCTCTTAGGCTGAGGTTTCAATTTTACCCACTTTCCTCCTGCAAACCAATTCCAGAATGTCAAAGCCACAGAATCGGGGTTCTAGCTGGAAAGATCCCACTATTTGGTACCAATTGACTTATCATTGTTGGTCAAAAAGCCAGACCAAAACCAAACTGATGGGAGGAAAGGGTTTATTTTGGTTTATTAACTCAAGGGGATGCTCCATGATGGCAGGGAAAATCGTGTCATGCTCAGAGATTGGACATCACCTCCTGGCCAACATCACGTAGACAATAGCAACAGAAGAGTTTGCCAAAAACTGACAAAGTGAAGCTCGCTTTCACACCCATAAACCCACCACTACCAACGCACCTCCGACAAGTTTCCAACTCTAAAATTGCCATCAGTTTTGGATCAAGCATTCAGAACACAAAAGTATACGGGGGACACCCAGATCAAACCACCATATTGGGTTTGTAGTCAGAGCCCATTCAAGTTCCATGTCCAATACTTATTCTTTATTCACTTATTCTATTTTTCAAATTGTCTCTGAGGACAATAATATTTACTTTGATAAATTGAGCAAACGTTTGGAATATGTTCACAATAATATATCCTCCCAGCTGAGTTTAGTAAAATTTGCAAATTATTTAAAGTGAAAGATGTCTCTCTTACTGCCCTAGGGTTAGTGACGCATGGGAGCTTGAAGAACAAAACACACTCATTACCACTTTCGCTTCAGGTGGAATTGTGGTATGAAGTATGTTTTGTTCATCTTCAAACGACTCTCCTCACCTTAAGTTACCTGGTATTTGTCATGACAATCCCAACTAAATTGAGTATATTGACCTGGTTTTCCTGAGTATAATTCTACTACTGAATGCTAAAATGTATTTTCTCATAATTATGTGATCATATTTTCATGCCATAACTCCTGCAGTCCCCTTCCTACCCTTCTTGACCACCTTCTCAACAACTCCTCCCCTCATTTTTCATGTATTTTTGTTGTTGTTATATCTCAGGTAGCTGCAGCTGCTGTGTTCATGATTGCAACGTCATGTCATATACAGAAGACAGAATTTCACAACTCTCCTCCCATGCTATTGCTCTTTAATAGAACTGGAATAGAACCCGCCGTAACACTCAGGCTTATTATAGTATCCCCTTTTACATTAGTAACTAATTTTGCAATCAAAAAATTTATTAAATAAATAGATCTCAATCACCATTCACCCAATGCATAATTAATAAGTTTAACATTGCAATAACATTTTGGATTTCTCATAATCCCTCTTTTATCCCAACTCCTTTAGAGCCCACCTTCTTCCCCTCAAATATCCTCAATATTTAATAGTGTTCATTATTTGATATTTATAAAGTGGTATGTCATATGCAGTACTTCAATATATTTCTCTTTATAATCATTTTAAAAATTATTTAAAGGGAAGGAGAGGTGGATCAGTGATTAAGGAGCTTGCCTGCAGAGTCTAAGTACCCAGGTTCAATTCCCCACTAGCCATGTAAAGTCAGATGCACAAAGTTGCACAACCATCCGGAGTTTGTTTGCAGCAGCTGGAGGCCATGGTCTATCCATTCTCTGTCTCTTTTCTCTCTATCTCTCTGCTTGAAATTAATAAATAATATTAAAAATTATTTAAAATATATACATACAGATAATCATCACTTTTCATCTTTTTATAGTATTTTATTGTATAAACATACCACAGGATATGTTGTATATATATTTCATGCTGATACAACTTAACATACTTTATACTTTTGTTTTTAATATTATTAACATCATTTCACTATGTGCCATGTTTGTCTTATGCTGCACAGTGCAGAAGATTATTTAAGGTAATTGTGGATATGTAGGAGAATTGCTGGTTTTGGTTCTTTGGATATACACATTCTTAAACACTAAATGAAATTGTTTTCTAAATTTCATATAACAATTTATAATTTTGCCAGCTATGAATAGATTTTTAACAAATAATTTCATACTTATAAGTCAGATGTGCAAAGCTGTGCATGCATCTGGAATTTGGTTGCAGTAACAAGAGGCCCTGGTGCTCCCATACATACCAATCTCTCTCTTACACACATAAATAAATAAATATGTGGATATATAAATAAATATGGAAAAGAACTTTTTGGATCATTCTGTGGGTGTTCATTTCAGATTTTGAATAAAGATATGGGCTATGGTGATAGCTCAATCAGGAAAGATTTTCACAAGCAAAAAGGCATGGGGTTGACCCCTAGAACTAATATTTAATTTCAAAAGCCAGGTGTGGTAGCCTTTGCTTGTCATCTCAGAACAGGGTGGGCAGGGACAGGAGAATTTCTAATTTCTCACTGTTGGGCCAATCTATACTAATTGGTGAACAGCAGATCAATGAAAACACCACTTAAAAAAAAAGGTGGATATCATTCCTAAGCATACAAGTCAAGGTTGTCTTTTGCCCTCCACAGGCACACAAGTACATGGAACACACACCTGCATATGCACACACACACAAAAAAAAAACACATGTTAACAACAACATTTTACTTGTGCTCTCAGAATTGATATGTTGATCTTACTCAAGCAAGTATATCACCCAAAACATATCAGTACTTATTATTTTCCTTACATATAGAGCTATGACTGTCTGTTAGTACAACAATATAGAACTTTAGATTTTGCTAAGATTGAAGTTATCCTCTGTAACAGTATTTGGTAAGCTCAGTCCTTGCACTGGGTGGGAAACTGGTGTGCTTTGCTTTTGTTTGTTCGTTGTATTTTGAGAAAGTCACATGGAAACTGAAGGCTGTGATACAGGAAATGCTTTGAATTTTGTACCTATGGTCATCATTACTGAAAATGAGTGTAAGAGATATGTCCTCTCTAGGGGCGAGAAGATTGTAAGAGCCGTGGTGGGGGAGACTATCCAGAGTCATGGCACCCTTCAGCAACAACACACCTGGGCCAGGAGGACCGGGCTGAGTACTAGGCTATCCAGGGTCCCCTGCCACAAGGACTGATCCAGATGGTACTCGGAGGAGGATATCCAGCTGATTGGGGATGGGGAGGGGGGGCATTGGGGAATTGGGGATAACAACTCATTGTTTGCCCACTGAATAATGTAACACATTATGGACAATAAATATATATTTAAGAAAAAAACATTAAAAAATAAATCTGTCCTCTCTAGAAAGGAGTAAATGGATTTTCTTTTCCATTTGTTTCTTTTCCTGCATTTCTACATATTTCTGAGATACAATGTGATGTTTTGATTCATGTACGTGAAGTAGTGATAAATTCAGGATGACTATTAAATCCATCACTTTGCAGTCAAAATTTCATAATCAATAAATGTGATGGTAGTACATCAGAGATCAGGATCTTTAAATCATATCTAAGAGTTTGCTCGAGACTTAAACAGTTTCCACGGAATGATTTCCAGGATGATACACAATATGTCCAATGAGTCAGTTACCTCTTGATTCTTATGAATTTGACAAATGACATCCACTGACCATAGAAAAGTAAATTTTAGAAAGATTTTATTATTTAGTTTATAGGTAGAGCTTAAGAAAAGGAAAGAAGGCATAGGTCTTGACCAAAAAGGTGTTACTGAAAATGGGAAGCTCACTGGTAGACCCTGCTTTGAAGTCTTTTAGGGGGGCTTTACTGAATGTGGGCTGAGTTGGCCAGTCCAGCCAGCATCTCAGGTGTCTGAACATTTCCAGGTTTAAAAGGTAATAAACAAATTTAAATTTTTAAGAAAATTGATTATCCTTATTAGAAATAGATTTTTTTTCTAGGAAAGGAGAAACTCCTTTAGGGAAGAAGAGAAAAGAAGAAAAGACCAGACCTTTCTGAGGTTTCTGGTGTCTAGTAAATTGGGGGCTACATGGATTCCTTTAGGGAGAAGGAGATCAGGAAGAACCAGCTTCTCCCCCTACAGGCTCAAGGACATTTTTAGTTCAGTGTTGGTGGCCCTGTTACCTCTAAACTGCCTCAACAGCTGGCTGAGAAAAGCCCAAGTTTTTTTTTCTTACAACCTTAACTATTATTATTTCTCACATCATGTGTTACCCATACACAGTAAATATTTCTCTATGTGTCTATGTTGCAGGTTACAGAATGGCTACCAAGGGTTAACGAGGCTGCAGAAGAGACTACGGAGCCATAAAGAGGCTTGAGAGGCAGAAATTGATAGGGATGCAATAGGAGTTTCTGTGGCAATAAGATACCAAGTCCTGCTAGATGTGTGCTGGAGGCTGGGGGCACTGCTACTCTGGTCAAGCAGCAGGTCACAGCTTGGAATCAGGCCTCCAGGTGGAGCTGGACTGCAAAGTCCCATGCAGGTCTCTGGAGGCTGGATAGGCAAGTCTAGATGGATAGCTGGGAAGCTGAATTAATAACAGGTCTGGAAGGAAGAACAGACAGATGGGCATATGGCAATTCAAGTAAGCAACACCGCCATTGGGAACCAACCCAAGCTGAAACCCCCTGAGATGGTCAGAGTTCCCTGCCTGTTGGTCATTGGTACATATAACAGGTAGTCACCATTAGAGTGCTAGAAATCCTCTGTTTCTTGGAATCCAGGTGAGTGTGAACTAACATTCCAAGAAAAGCACTGTAGCTGCTGCTTCTACTTCAAACAAGGATAAATCGATTGATTAAAACCCCTGTGATCACAGAAAGATGCAAGATTAGAACCAAATTACCTTGGACCACCTTTAGCCTTTTAACAACCATTTGCAATTTCCTCTGCATTGAAAGGTGTAAACAACTGTTGTCAGCCTTCCCAAAAGCATCTTGGGAGTGTTAACAGACCCCCACCTGAGATTCAGGTGCCCCTGTGTCAGCTATATTCATTGATGCATGAGGGCTCCTGATCTCAGAGGGCTCTAGAGTATGTAGGAAACAAGCCATTTCTGTAACACTGAGCTCCATCAAGGTGTTTCCCTGGATGAAGTCTCCATGTTTTCTAAGTAAGCCCTCACGGAGGGAGAAACATCCGTGGGTGTAATCCTGATATAATGAGCCCCACTGAAGAGTTGCTTTGGGGTCTCATGCTCTGTGCATCTCCAAGATTAAATCTGATATAGTGAGCCCCACTGAAAGTGCTGATCTGTGTTCTCATATTCTGGACAGGGACAAGGAGCTTCTTACTGAGGCTACTGAGAATGCCACTGTGGTGTAGCTGCCCTGGGGTTCCCAAGCTCTGTAAGTAAGCCTTCACCCCTAGGCTGAGGGAGGAGCAACCCAGGAGTAATTTTGACAACACAGGAAGTTCCATCAAAGTACTGCTTTGGGGTCCAAGCGCTCCTGTAAGCAATCCCTCACCTTGCTGTGTTAAAAAAAAATCCAATAAACTCATTGGTTCACCAAACTGGTTTTGGTGTAATCAACCTTTGATCAGTTGTCTGTGCCCAATCTTGGAGGAGGATATGTGTTTTCATCACCCTAGGAAAAGTATTTCTTTTGACACCATGTATTGGCCTCCTCTGTGTCTGACCTAACATCCTGATCAGTTTATCAGGTGTAACCTTTTTAGAATGTACTAACACCCATTGTCCACCAATCCAGGACTGTCATCAGATAGCACCTAAAACTAAGGTGTAGATCCTCCCCCATGATCCCAACTTTCCTGTAATCTGCCTACATGATGGTCAATCATACATTTGAAAAGTGCCTTGATTTATGACTTTCTTTTGTTCTATAACTGGAAAGCATTCGTGAAGTTTTAACACTTAGGGACTTGGAATTAGGGTTACTTAAATCTGTGTTCCCAGGCTATGTTCACTTATATTTGACTCCAAAATAAAGTATTGCTTATACTTTTTGAGGTGATAGCTGTCTTTTACACAGACATGAGTGTGTTGTAACTTCTCTTTAGTCTGATGTGTTCAATAAGGTTTTGGGCTTGGTTTTTCTGGTTTGATTTTAATACATCCATGGGCTCAAATGGCCCCTTATTTACTTTGAGAAATTTATAGAATGGAACCAATTTCACTTTTAGAAATAAGTTAATTATCTGTTTGGCTCTTGGGTGGTTCTGGACAGATGGTATTATTTATATTCACACCAAGGTGCAGAGTCCTCCTGCCTCTTTGTTTACATTCAAAAGGAGACAAAAGCTTTTTGTAAAATTGGAGTCTCTCAGGACCACATGCAGAAGCCTGAAATAACACTGTTTACACAAGACACAGTAACTTAGGTCAGGACACACAGAGCTTGATCTCATGTTAGATTCAGGAAGCTACATTTCTTTTCCTTCCCCATACCTGTGTGACCATATCTGGGATTTGGGAATCCACATTGTTGTGGACATTGACCCATAGCCCCAGGGTTATAGAAGGGAATGCTAGGTCCATACAGCTGTTACCTATCTTAAACTCCCACAGGTCCCTTACAAGGTCCCTCCATTGAAACACTTAAAAAACATTCTCTCCCCTTACCCAGGATCAGTGCTACAAATGCTACAAAACCTCTTTCCATTGACTTTGCATTCTGCCTTTCTGTCACCTGCTATTAAGCAAATTCTTGACCCAAAGACACAGCTCATCTCTGTGTCCACTCTTCTTTATACAATCCCTACATCAATATATTCTCTTTCATTCTTCAATGTTTTAAGGAGTAAATAATACATAAATCTCTATTTGTAAATTAAAGAAATAAAGTAAATAAAAATTTAAAAGACCAAATATATGATGGGGTTTGGAGGCTTCATGAATAGTTCTTGAACTGCATACCCTGAATTTGTGCCTGCTTTTAACCAAGGAATTGGATAAACCAGACTAAGAAGGATGACTTATAAACATTACATTGTATTCAGAGGTCAGCAGGGTTGAGGGAGAGTCTGCCAACCAAAGAATGAGGAGTGGATGCACTCACATGGCCCAAGAGCCCATGAGGGAAGTGAACATGTGTGTGCAACATGAAAAAGTATTTAGAGTGTAAGGGAAGATTGAAATATTGCTAATGTAAGAAACACTACTGAAACATGAAGAATTACTGGACAGAGTGTGGGACTCATTGTAAACATCTGTCTGTTGTTACATTCAGCAAACATTTGTTTGGGAAATTTTTGGCTGCTAGCCTCTGGTAATTTACCTGTCGTTTAGATCAGGGAAGACCCAGACATCCAGAGATAGACTGCAAGTCACTGATTCTTTTACAGGAGAATCATATCAGAGGAAATGGATCCTCCAGGCTTCACAAGAGAGGGAAGGTCAAATGGTCAGCACAGCCTTGACTTATCCTAACAGATGACACAATCTTGAGAGTCATAGAGCTCCTCCCAGCTCCCTAAGCATCTCTCCTATACAGCCATTATTGACCCCTAAAAGTACAACATGTTGTTAATTTTGGCTGTCTGCATGGTCTTAAACACCCAATAAGAGAATATTATGATATCAACAATGACTCAAATGCATAGGCTCTCTTGTCTGGTACTGGCTTACAGTAACCCATGCTTCCTTCTGTCTCTGCCCAGTCCTAATGAGTCAGCCACGGCTTACCTTTGAATCAAATTATAGAAATTGCCCTTATTGGTTATTTTTAACTGATAGTTATTAATTGTATTAGTCCAAGCTTTCTTTGCTATGCCTTATTACAATGGAAATGTTTACTCTGTACCTTTAAAGTTTATAAAGATTGTAGGGATCTTTAAAGGTAGATAAAATAGAATTTCTATTGTTAAAATGATCATGTTCACCCTTAGTGAATTGTACCAGTACAAATCACTGTATCAAATGATGATATAGATGCATCACATCAGAGTCAAGAAGACAGAATCCTCAGCTGATTGTAATAGCCAACAGGTCACCAGTAACCTGGAGAATCCCCTTAAGGTCAGGCCCAGGAGGATACCTGCCCCTGATGAGGAGACAGCCCTGCTCTTGCCTGAGAATTTTGACATAGGATACCAGGGAAAATGGAAATTATGTCCCCAGTCTTATTGGTGTTTGCAATTTATGATTAAAATATCTACTTTTGATAACCAATTGTGTCCTATTCAGTTCTAAAGGTCAGAGACAGACACTGGGTCCTTCTGTTTGGCCCATATATTTTGCTAGTTGTCTATCCAGATTAAGGAAGATCTGAGCCTCTACCAGCAGAACATTGCAGCTTCATGAAATCAGAAAGATTCTTTGACAGCACTGATATTGCAGAACTGTAGACGTTTAGAATTTCTAGAAGCAGAGGAAAGGGGCAATCTGTGCTTTCGGTGGATGGAAGCAGTGAGATTCCAAGTAGTTCACCAGGAATACTAGGTTTCATTAGGAGAAATAAGTGGAAGGTATAAAAATTCATACTTGGAGAAAAAGGGGGGAATGTAAGGAAAAATTGAAATACTGCTAATATAAGGCAACACTACTGAAATATGAAGAATTACTGGACTGAGGGTGTAACTCATTGTAAATGTCTGTCTGTTATTACATTCTGCAAACATTAGATTGTCATTGCATTCTGCAGGCCTCTGTTCAATAGCCAGAGATGGCGTTTATCTTAAGTTTCCTGAATCTGCCTCCAGAGTACGAGTCACATAAGATGCTGTGAGAGATTACCGGAGCTTTGAAATTCAATGAGACAGGGAAGCAACTGTTTGAGTTGTGAAAAGGAAGAGGAAGTGAGAACAGAGAAAAATAAGAATATCTATGGAGAATTACCTGCACTTCTCCAGAACCCACTGTAAATTTGTAAATAATTAGGTGTAAGCTTCTGCTTTCTTGAGTTCTAACTGGTTTGTTAACTTGCATATTTGATATCACAAATGTGGTACCCAGCTATAAAACCCCCTTGTAACTAGGATTAGGGGCCAATATGCCTTTTTCTATGCTTGCTCCACCTGGCATAAAATAAAAATAATATAGAAATAATAATAATAATTAATAATAAAACTCCCCTCTCCTCAAGCTGTCATGGCTTTGTCACTCTTTGTCATGGGGTATTCTTACAGCAAGAGGTCTGGGGAAATGACTTAGAGGTTAATGCATTTGCCTGCTAAGCCTAACAATCAGAGTTCAATTTCCATTACCCACATTCAGCCAGAAGTACCAAGTGGCACATGAATCTGGAGTTCATTGGCAGTGCCTAAGGTTCCTGGCATGTCCATTCTCTCCCTTGCTCCGTCTCCCCACCCCTCTGTCTCTTCTTGTGAATAAATAAAATTAATTTACAAAGAAGAAGGATTTAGAGAAGAAAGTGCCTAGAGCTCCTGCCATGAGGCAGGCAGGAGGGGTTAAAGAAGCCATGGGGATTTAGGAGAAGATTTCTAGGACAAGTACCTGGAAGTTCAGGAGACATGAAAAATCAACGAAGAGAGAGAGGTCTGCATACCTGGTAAGGATCTATGTATAATCTTATTGTGGTGGGCTTTACCTTCAGGTTCAGGTAAGACAGAATGAGGTCTGATTGGTCTAGTTTAGGAGCTGACTATGAAGAAGGCAGCTATGAAGCCAAGTTTATGGCTGAGCTTAACCAATCACAATGCCAGGATCAGGTTTAAATTCTATGAAAATGAAGCCCCCTCCAAAGAGGGGCTCAGGAGGTTTTGGAAAAAACAGGTCTAGGTAACTTCTTTAGTCAAGAGATGATGAGAGGAGAGATCTTTCTCTGAACTCTGGTAAAGTGGATTGTGAGGGCAGATTTAAGGGTATTTCTGCTTTTCACTTTCTGGGCTGAGTCACCCTAAACTATCTAATAAAGCTACCTAGCTCCTTCTCATAAGGAATGCATTATTTCCAATTAGTAATGTAAGGAATAGAAGGAATAGTTGCTATGAAATATTTGTTAATTAATTGAAGCTTCACTACCAATGAATAATATATTCATATAATAAAAAAAAAACCAGAAAGCTTAAGTTGAATTGCCCTGAGAAGTCGATTTATTAACTCTGATATAACCTAGACTTTCTTTAAAATTTACTCTTAAGATAGTATGTATCTTACTGATGAGTCAGAAAGAGGGATGTTTGCTCTGGCTTAGAATCTGTCTCTGGAAGAGACCATGACTCCAAGTTTAGGGCTGACCTTAAAAAACAGAATTAAAGGATCAGATTTAAAACTGAATTTTAGGAAAGGGGAACTCCTTCCCAGAGAGGGACTCAGGTTGTTGATGGAAAACCAGATTAGGCAAGAGATAAGGAAAAACCAGATTCTTCTCTGAACTCTGATAACATGGAGACTATAAGAACAGGCCCAAAGACATTTCTACTGTTTTCCTTTCAGGGCAAAGTCACCTTAACTGCCTCATATGGATTTTTTTATTTTTATTTTTTTGAGGTAGGGTCTTGCTCTAGCCCAGGATGACCTGAAATTCACTATGTTGTCTCAGGTGGCCTCCAACTCACAGCAATCCTTCTACCTCTGCCTCCCAGGTTTGTGACTAAAGGCGAGTAACACCAAGCCCAAAGATTTTTTTTAATTCATTAGACAAGGATTCAGTGATACACAAAATTTATTAATGTGTTGGCATTTATTGATCTATTGGCAAAGAATCCAAAGACTCATATTAGAATACCCACACCCTGTTTCTTCTTTTCCCAGGTTTTCAGTAGCTGCTTTTAATCACTCACTATTCTTTAACTGGTTTTCAAGTGATGGATATTTAGGATGTGTAGGTGCATTTTTAAGTTTTGACTTTGTTTTCTAACAATACTGAAAGAACATGTAATTTTGAATGTTTATCACTGTGATGAGTTCCCAAGAGAAGAATTACAAGATCAAAGGTTATATGAAATTAGAATATTGTGAAGCGATGCTAAATTTTTCTCCATTTGTAGTGTGTCAAACTAAATCCACCAAGGGTTTCAGCTTCAAACTTTGAATATATTTTTTCAATATTAATTAAAATAATATTTGGGCAAAATTTAAAGTAATTTTTGTGTGTGTGTTTTTTTAGCATTTTTATTGGTATATAATTATATTTGTTAACATAATAATATGCTCAGTATCATTAGTTATTGGAGTAAACTCCTTAAAACCAGGATGACATACACCTGTATGCATTAGATATTCTCCCTCACTATGGCTCTTAAATTTTTTTTTAAAAAATATTTTATTTATTCATTTTTCAAGCAGAGAGATGCAGAGAGAGAGAGAGAGATAGAGGTAGATAGAGAGAGAGTGCACCAGGGCAGCCACCTTGTGGGTCTGGCTTATGTGAGTACCTGGGAATTGAACCGGGGACCTTAGGCACTGGAGGCAGTGCCTTAACTGCTGAGCCATCTCTCCAGCCCTCTTACATTCTTTCTGCTACCTCTTCCACAAATTTCCCTGAGTCATGGTGGGTGAAATTTAAAGTTTACATAACTGTTAGGTTCTTAAGAGTCTCTGGATTTGTGTTTTAGACTATTTTGGGCACCCTTGGTGCCTCTCTCCGTTATCCTTCCATAGGATATCTGCCTTGCTGTGGGATTAGTTCCTTTGCTCATCACTCCACTTAGAGGTTGTGTTAGGGCTCTAAATGGTGACTTTGAGGTGGTTCGTCTCCTGCTTAGGTGTTCTCCATCAACTCAGGTCCAATTGGTGGAGTTCTGTTGTCCCTGGTTCTCATAGATTTCTGAAAAATACAAAAAGAATCTCCAGCAGAGAGTGAGATCATTATTGGTTAATTGAGACTAAAATTGCTAGTTTGGTGAGATTTAAATGGGTGTATCTTTTCTGAAGCTATCCCTCTACTGGGCATCTATCCTTAAGACTCCTCATTTCAGCACAGAGACATCTGCAAACCATGTTTATAGCAGCTTAATTCATAATAGCTAGGAATTGGAACCAACCTAAATGTCCATAGCTGGACAAATGGATATAAAATGTACATATACACCATGGAATTCTTTTCAGCAATGAAGAAAAATGATACAATGAAATTCAAATAAAAATGGTTGGACTTGGAACAGATCATACTCAGCAAACTCACACAAGAGCAGAAATACTAATGTCATGTATTTCCCCTCATCTATGGCCCCTAATCAAGTAACGCTTCAACTGTAAGTAAACATGACATGTGATTCAGGAGAAAAAGGGGAAAGAAGGAAATGAGGGCTGGCAGGGGGGGGAAATGACAGAGGGGACATATACACTAATCTATACTAACAGTAATCTGACTCCATAGAATCCTTTCTTTTGTACAAGTTCCAGAGGTAGCTGGGGGCATCTATGGTAACAAGGGCCCCAAAGATGGTGGATGGAAGCCTACCTCTAGTACAAATGATGCTGCTGACCTTTGGCTTCCCAGTCCAGTAAGTAGTTACTGCCCACAATGAACTGTTGATCAGAGAGACCTACATGGTCCCTAAAATAAGACAGACTTTTGTCATAGCTCTTGAATATCCACTTCAGGCAAAGATAAGATCCTATTGCTGAAGATTCCACAGACTGCTGTCACACAACACTGAGAGACCCTGCTGAATCCAGAAAGGAAACCAGCTCCCAGAAGGCAGCCTGTGTAATGCCGGAAGGTGTTACATGAGATGCCAGGGGAACCAGATCAAGAATATTCTGAGAAAGCAGTGGGACATCCTCAAGCTACACCAACCAATGGCCTGAGAATGCAGAACTCACTGCTATATGGCACAGATAAGCAAGACAAGAAGTGTCCTTCTGTGCAATAGTGGTGCTCTACCTAGGTGGATAATTTTTATTTTGTAATGGATTATTTATTCCTATTGTTGAAACTTTAAAAACTTTCCAAAACCTTTATGTTGACTGATCTTTTTCTAAGACATATAAATACAAAATACAGAAATTATTTGTTTTAAATTTATAGACTTTAAAAATATTCTCAATCAAATTTTGTCTTATTTTCCACTGCCTGTTTGTTTTCAAAATTCTCTTCAAACTTTCTGTATATTTTAAGTCACAATTAAAAGTTCATTTGTACCACAAAAGTTAGAAAAAAATTACTTTTAGTTACTCTGAAATACATGTATATAAGTATATACAAATTTAAGCATTTGGTGCTTTAAAAATTAATTTTTATTGGCATGTAGTATGAAACCAACTTGATTATTTATTCAAATATTTTCTTTAGTTATTAAAAATTTAGATACTAATGCATATAGTTTTCCAAATGATTTGGTATACAAAACACCACAATTTACAAAATATCTGCATCTCAAAAAATTGACAGCCGTATGACAGGTTGTTTTTTTAAAAATTGCACAGTATACATCTCTATTTTTTAAAAAAAAAGCTTTACACAATGGAATCTATTAATTCACAGTGTTTTTTAAGTTTGGATCATTGAACAATCATTTATTTGTAGGTATTTAGTCTTTACATTCTAATATAAATGCAGCCATTTTATAAATCATATTTTCAGAATAATTGGTATTGAAATATGCAGAAACTAATAATATTCATGGATAATTGCAACAATATTAATAAAACTAAAGATACATAAATATATAGAGTAATTTCATACCTGACTACTTCAGACTTTTTTGATTTCCTGAGTGAACAATCATATTGTAAAAGAAGAGTAATTATATTAACATTTCTTTACAGTTATGCAAAAATTCATGTGTGCATTCATGCACTGCTAAAAACAAACGACTGTCTGGCTTTATGTGTGTGTCTGGTGAATGGAACCTGGGCCAACAGACTTTGTAAGCAAGCTTCTTTTGCTTCTGAACAATCTCTCAGCCCTACCTCTATAGAGGTAATATTAATAAATACTAATATTTTAAAAATGTTTTAGATTAAAAACACATATTTAGTATATTATTCAATCTTTATTATTATGTTAATGTAATCCATAATGAGTATATTTTATCAAATACCTATGTTTATAAATAACACTAAACTTTTTTTTAATCTTAAATATATTTATTGTCCATAATGTGTTACATTATTCAGTGGGCATACAATGAGTTGTTATCCCCAATTCCCCAATGCCCCCCCTTCCCATCCCCAATCAGCTGGATACCCTCCTCCGTGGGCCGTCTGGATCAGTCCCTGTGTCAGGGGTCCTTGGATAGCCTAGTACTCAGCCCGGACCTCCTGGCTCAAGTGTGTTGTTGCTGAAGGGTGCCATGCCTCTGGATAGTCTCCCCCACCACGGCTCTTACAGTCTTTCTGCCCCCTCTTCCACATAGGTCCCTGAGTCATGGTGGATGAGTATTAAGGCTGCTTTAAGATTGTGAGTTTAGGGGTCTTTGTGTCGAAGATCGTTGGTTTCTGTCTCACTGGCTTATCCTATGAATGTCTGTGGCTGTGGGTCCCTCCTTCCTCCAGTCTGCAGGGTTCCATATGGATCCTCCACGGTATGACTGTGGTGGCTCCTCTCTTGCCAGAATCTCAGGTATCGTCCTACAGTCGGTTGGTAGGGTTAGATGGGCCCCAGCTCTCTCGCTGCATCCAGAAAAATACAAGCACAATCTCCTTCGGAGAGTGTGATCAGTGTAGGTTAACAAATATACACATTTCTGGTTTACCTAAAGTCTATTTCTAGTAGCCTCCCCGTCAATCGCTCCCTTACTGCATCTTGTCTTGGGATCCCAAGAGTATGGGATCCGGTGACCATAGCCCTGAATCCCAAGTTCCAGACAAGGGGTCCCCCTCACTAGGTGGAAAATTGGCCGAATTTGAAAGCTGTTGATTGTCTCCCCCGGCCCAGGCTCCTCCGTTGCATAAGTGCTCCTTTCTTGGTTCGCTGTTCTCTCCCATTAGGGGGTGCGGTCAGCCCACTCATGACCCCACATTGTGTTTCGTGTCAGTGGTCTCTGTTTACTCCAGCCTTCGTTGATCATTTTCCCTGGCAGCCTGTGCAGTGCCTTCCAGCACTACACTAACTGCCATCTGGGGGCTGGATATCGTTCCGGACATTGAAGGGTCTCTTGATGCTGGTCAATGGCATTCTGTGGTTTCTTCAGCAACAGGGTTTTGCCTCAGGCCTAGGGAGGGCACCCAAGAACTTTGACAGAATTCTGTCTTGTTGTTGAAATCTCATGAGTCACTTTGGTCAACAGCTCAATGAGGGAAGGAACCATTGGTTGGAACCAGGGGTTGTCAGGCTGATCTAAATTATTCACAGGCTTAGACTCTCTCCCCTATCACTCATGGCCCCTCTTGCCAGATGATGCTCACTACTTACTCAATAGGTTACAATGAGTTTGTGAGGATTATATGTTTTTGAACCTAATATGGTTTACCCTCAAGGTTAAGCCATTCCCCTCCCCCCATCCCTTACCCCTCATTCATAAGCTTTCACTTCTTACTACTAGTCTGCATAAAGAACATAGTTATCCTGGTTAAGGACCACATATGAGGGAGAATATGCGGCATTCGATTCTCTGTTCTTTTGAGTGTTCGCTTAGTAAGATCTGCTCGAAGTCAGACCATTTTTTCCTAAATTTCGATATGTCATTTTTCCTTTCAGCTGAGTAAAATTCCATCGTGTAAATATACCACAGTTTCTCTGTCCATTCCTCCATGGATGGGCATTTGGGTTAATGTAATCCATAATGAGTAAATTTTATCAAATACCTATGTTTATAAATAACACTAAACTTTTATTAGTTATACACTTATAAGTATATAAATGTATAGTTATTAACTATAGTAATTATTTAATATTTCACTATTTTTCCATATTCCACTTATTCAGGTTAATATACTAGTGGTAATATCTATATATGGAACTTGCATTTAGGTTACTTATTTGTAAATTATATTATTGTTTGTTGGGCAGTTTTGTAAAAGTTATAATTCTGAAATTATTTAAATAATATGAGGAGTAGCTATCAATCTTATAACCTCAGTGACTTAAAAACAATATGACACAAATAAATATGTGAATGAGTTACTAACTCCATCAATAGCATTCATGTCATTTAGCAAATTTTTCTCTTCTGTATTTTATTTCTAAAAATTAATTTTCTGTAAAATAAATAGTTTGAACATTTATTTCAATAGAGTTGAACAAGATTTTTTTTTTGGTCTTCATCTTTATGTTTATGTTTCACAATTGTTTCATCTTATTATTTTTACTTTGGAAATGTACTTTCTCTATTTTTCTTATGTTTGCATTAGCTAGAGACTAAAGGATTTTATCAGATTTACAGATTCTGACCTTTTTCATATATTTTGTGTTCTGTTGTTTTCACATTTCTTATTACAATCTTTACTAATCTCTTATTTCTTTTAATCTCATCTTATTTTGTTACTTTTTAACTTTCTGAACAAGAGTTTAATTGATTTGGCTTCCTTTGACTTTGCTTTTTCATTTATGTAAATATTTTTTTTCTTTAAAAAGTGCACTGCTTTATTAACACAAGGCATTTACATGTTTAATCATTTTGTTACTATTGCATTTCGTTATTTTCTCATTTTTTTTCCTGTGTGTATGTGGTGTGTGTGTGTGTGTGTGTGTGTGTGTGTGTGTGCACATGTGATTTCATGTCACCTGTGTGGAAGTGAGTGGATAGGCTTCAGTGTCATTCCTATCCTTCCACCTTGTTTTGAGGAAGGGTCATGCTCACCACTGTACTTACCAGGCTACCTAGGCTACAAATTTTAGTATTTTCCCTTCTCTACCTCCTTTATCCCTATAGCTGCCTTGGGACACATTTCACTAGGGGTCTCTCAGGCTTTATGTAGACTCTGTGAACCTGATCCTATTTTATTATTATTAAAAAACTATAGTTTTGTTCATAAAATTTTTTCTTCGACACAATATCACTTATAAACAAAATCTGATTGGTTTATTTGTTTGTATACACAAATGGTAGAGCAGGTTTTTCTGAATTTATTTTTAATCTCTAGATTTTGGTATCATTTTGTGTGTTGTAGAATGTTTCTTTAGTTTGTAATTTTGTTTATAATTCATCATTTCTTTAGGGTGCTTAGCATGGCAAGAGAAAGTTATTGTTTTCTTACACATGTTGACATTAAACAGAAAAATAAGTATTAGCTTGCACAAATTACATTACTGAGTCTGTAAATTTTAAATTGTTTCTTTGCTTGTTTTTAATATCAGTCTTCCTCTCCCAGTTTCTCTCATGGAAGAAGAGATTAAGTTTAGCAGGAATAGAATGAAGAAAATGGCCTGAGAGGACTACAACTTAGTGATGCTTAAATATGAAAACATGAGGAAAACTGGCTGTTACTAAATTTCCCAGGCAAAATGAGACCCTGGGCCATTTCAGTCAGAGGAGGGTTTATTATGCTAGCAGTCCCCACACCAGGGTAACCCCATAATGGTATCTCCCCAAGCTCTAGCTGGCTGAGGATTTTATGTTCAATTCATATGTGGAAGATAGGTGTAATGGTTAAGTTTTGATGTCAACTTGACCTTTCAAGTAATCTTGGGTCTCTAAGGATGTTTACAGGAAGGCAGCCTCTCAGCAAGGGGCAGGATGTAAGGAAGCTCAAAAAAGCTAGAAGTAAACATCCTTTCCTATGTGGGCAGTATAGAAAGGAAGGAAAGTCCAGAGACTCAGGAAGACATTAAGTCTGGGGAAGGGTTATAAGACCTCCACTCTAAGCCTATATAAAGGGGCAGAAATTCTCTCCTTGGCCCTCCTGACTGTTTCTTGTTCTCTGTGTGTGGTGTAGGTGATGTTTTTTTTTTTTTCTCTCTGCCCAGACCTGTGAAAAAGGACCAGCCTCTTTCACTTTTATGGGACTTCCCCTGGATCTGTAGCTTGAATAAATCATTTCCTCCCATAAACTGTGCCTAGTTTGGAGATTCATCCCAGCAGCATGTGGCTTACTGTGACACAAGGTTAACAGAATGGATCAGACACAGTTTCAGCAAGCGAGTTAATCAAACACACACACAC
The DNA here is from genome assembly GCA_004024765.1 of Zapus hudsonius. NCBI lineage: Eukaryota > Metazoa > Chordata > Mammalia > Rodentia > Dipodidae > Zapus > Zapus hudsonius. The sequence goes on from PVHP010002591.1 coordinate 55,938, forward strand.
ACACACACACACACACACACACACACACACACACACACAAGAATCACACACACAAAAATGTAACAGTTCTGACAGAGATTGCAATTTGTCCGGGCTCTTAAGCATGAAATAAATCGCAAGTAGGGCTATGGCAAGAAACTCCCTTTCATTCCTTTCTTATCTCATCCAGGACTTTACTATGTTCAAGGTTCCCAGCAACTACTCTGCTCTATTTTCCACTACGACTACAGGCTTTAGCTCCAGGGAAGACAGAAGCGAAATAGACACACTGCATCTGAGGAGGACTCTGGCAGCCCTGAGATTCTGTATGTTACTCTGATTTGCTAATATTAAAATCCTCAGTATTGTCTGATCCTCAACTACATACAGAGAAGCAACCAATAAGAGACTGGCCTTGTCCACACTCCAGTGTCCTAGGCAGCTCGACCTTGACAGCTATGGATTGTCCAGGTAAGCGAGCAAAGCAGAAGACTTATGAGGACACACTGAGTCACAGCCAGGGAATCCTATCTTGGTAAAGCAGCTAAGCCTGAGAAGGCACATGCACTCAGAGTTTCATGCACCATCATAACTCTCCCATTAGTAACCTATATTGCTTTTACAAGTATTAAATGGATATTTTTTCTTTTTTTTCTATGGCTGTATTCAGTTGTGTGCTTCACATTGTAATTTGTTCAAGGACAAAACCTGATGCAGACAGCACTGAGTTGAGCATGACTTTCATCTTTAAAGTGGATTTTTTATGCCCCCTCTTATACCTCCTCTCCTATTCTGTGTTGTAATACCTTTGTAATGTCCAGGTAATCTTTTCTATATTTCTGGAATATGCAGCCTATCAAATGATACAGGCAAGATGAATGCATCTTTAATTCTTTGTTTCCCTGGAACAAGTCCTTTGTCCCTTTTAGAAGACAAATAAATTTTTCTGTCCCAAAGGTCTTGGTACAATGCAATCTTCATGGCATCTGCCCAGTTCAATTAGGCTTAACATCTCCTCTACGATTACATCTTTCAGGTACATCATGTCTACAAGTACAGCCTTAGCTTAGTCTTTCCATTAATCATCCTCCCTTTATTGTATTCTCCTTTTGCTGGGAAAGATTTCAATATGTCAGAATAGAATAATATCTTTCATTATATTTGAAGCATGGGAAAGGAAAACAAATTCTGTCTGTGTAGAAATAAGAGCAAGACATGCCAAGCACCAAATCACTTCTTCGTCTGTAGCTTGTAAATGGCACAATGGTAAGTTATGCTCTGTGGCATTTGTGACTAAAGGACAAAACAGATGGTAAAGTCTTATTTGAAATTAAAAGACAGAAAATATTTATTTAAAAGAATTGCAGTGCCAAGATGTAATTTATTCTGTGTAGGGAGCGGGCCTGTGCTCGATGAAGCTTAGTCTCAACTGGAGGGAGATAATAAACTACAAATTGATAGGATCTCATTTAAGTGAATTTTCATTAAGAAATCCACACTGACAGAAGAAGAGACTCTCCATTACATTTGCTGTGCATCACCCTGAAATGTTAAGCACAGCATTCTCAACTCAATTATTGTCCAGTTCTCAAGAAACAATCCATACAAAAGCCTGCTGACCAGATATTAATTATTGGATTTATGTTTGGAAGAAAAGACAATCTGATTTCATTTGAAGTCTGTAAGAATAAGATATTGAACTTGATATTCCTCAGTGAAGAGAGAAAAAAATGTCTTACACAGTAAGCCAAGTGATGTGGGAACAGATTAAACTTCTTAGGCCATTAGGTATTATATGGCCAGTTCTTAATTTCCTGTGACAGAGGTATTCCTTTGACATCTCAATGCTGACTATTGGGTTAAACTGATGAACTACACTTCTTCTATTAAACATCATAGCCACTGATAAAAACATATATATTGAAATTCAGAAACACTTGTGTGATTGGGTATCTATAAACCAAAGTCACAAATTCTAATCTTTATGGGGTTAAGATGAGGATAAGTCATGACACACATTTCATACTTATGAATTTAATTCTGTATTAGGTAGTAAGAATTTCACTTATTCCAACAATAACATATAGCATTTCCCCTTTTTATACCCATAAATATCAGATACCATGTGTTTTATTGTACAATTCGTGGTATACCATAATCAGACTATTCATATCTGACTCCTCAGACAAAACATCTAAGACCATGAAAATCAAAGGATTCATTCTATTGTAGTAAATAGTTGAAAATGTAAAATTCAACAGAGCTCAGTACTGAGGCTACTAATTTAAATGTTTTCAGATGTCACCTACCTACTCTGGTTTAACTATAATACAATAATAAAATGAAAAGAACTATTTGACTGGAGAGGAGGCTCAGTGGTGAAGGCACTTGCCTGCATAGCCTAATAACTTGGGTTCAATTCCCTGTTACCCATGTAAAGCCAGATGCACAAAGTGACACATGCATCAGGAGTTTGTTTGCAGTGGCTAGAGTCTCTGGCATACTTGTTCTCTCTCTCTCCCTCCCTCCCTCCATCTCTCTCTTTCTGTCTCTCTCTCTCTCTCTATTTCTCTCTCTCTCCCTCTCTCCTTGCAGATAAAAATAAATAAAAGAACTAGCACTAAGGCTTTTCTCATTTTCATACATATAATTTTTTAAAATTAGTTTGCCTTAGCTATCCATCTTTAGCATTCTCTCTGGGGAGCATTATATGACTGGAATAATTATATCAAGTTATTTCCTATAAGCCATTTGAATGAAATTCTATTGTTTTTGCATAAAGTATTTAAGAGATTTGTTTTATTTAGTGATTATTTTTAGATCCTGAAAAACTAGAAGTTCAGTGATTCCTGAGTAATAATTATTTCAAAGCTGAAAAATTTTTACTACATATTGTATTTGGATATGTTATTTGCCTAATGATACCATCTGTAAAATGGAAATATTGTTGATAAGATTGCTACTGACCTCTTAAGGTTGTAACCATTAAGAAGCATAACACACAAACACACACACATGCATCCACACATACACCTTAGGATACTGCCTGGAATGGAAAACATCCATCACCCATGTTAAAATATTATTAATTAACGACTGTGTCCTGTTAGAAAAGATGTAAATAAGAATGGGTTTCTAGTACACATATATGATTGTATCCTTGGTTTCATTAAAAAAAACAAAAGTGTTGGCTTTCTAATACTTCACACTCTGCATTTATTAATTGAGAATATTTATAAATAAAAGGTAAAAAGCTACATCTGGGCAATGGTCTAGCATCGAAACAATCTGATACTTGTGTGATAGTCAAGTACCAGATCATTGTTCTAATGAGAAACCATAATGTCACATAGAGCAAATATCTACATCATAAACATAAAGCAGGAAATTATGAAACAACCCTTTCAGTCAAAGCAGGAGAGAACATATTGAGGAAATTAGAAGTTATTTCCATAGGAAATTATTACAAATCAGTTAAAGAAAACCATGGAAAATTTATAAAGTTACAAAGCTACAAAATGATGGATTAAGAATCAAAATACAGACCTTTTACACTCAAAGCAACATTTTCTCGTATTGCTGTCTTAGCATTAAGAGAGTAAGAGAATTTAAATAATCACTAAAAAGCAATGGTTTGAAGAACAACTGTGTAGGCAGAGAACAAGGATTTTCACACAACCTCACAGCTCTAATATACCAACTGGTGAGGGATATTAGCCATTTGTTCATGGACATTTTCCAGGTGCTGGGTGTATTCAAAACAGACTTAAGGTCAGGCATAGGTTTTAGAATAAAACAATGATTTTTTTCTATCTCAACATTATGCATAAAGATTAAGATTTATTTAGCAATATTTATTTTTGAGTATTCACATGCATGTTGAAAGTACATCAACAGTTGTGTTTTACTTGATAATAAAAATGAAATTGTTTCATTAGAGTGACTCTTGAAAGGGGAGAGTGACAGTCACAGAAGGAACATGCATATCTACTGACTTCATTTATCTGACAGGGTAAGCATCTTTGTAAAGTAAGCAGGCAGACCTATTAAATGAATTTAGAATTTTCTTCCATGGGTGACTAAAATGTAATAGCTTCAACAAACTCAGAAAATTGCACTCTGAGAACTCGAGTCCATTTCAGTGTTATAATTTCTCTGCTTATCACAGATGGAAATTCCAAAGCCTTTCCTACTAATTTAATATAAATACTGTACATAATCTTAAAACATTCTGTTTCTCAAACAGGCTCTTATAAGTCACTCCAAACTGCTATATGAGCAGCTCAGTAAGCTATGTGGCTAAAATACTTTTAACTCAGTGCTTTGAACACCTGAATTCTATTATATTGACTATGCAAAATGCATTCCTAACTACTCAATATATTTCCATATAATTTATAAATATGCCCTTCCACAAATAATCAATAAACAACCTACAACATAGCTATTAATCTACTGAACATTTTCAGCACCATGTAATAACTTTTTCAATCCGGAAAGAGACTTTATGGCAGAGGATGTATTCATTCAGATTTTCAGTATCTTGATGAAATGACTTTAGAGAAGGTATTTACAATTATCTTCAACATGAGTACATAAATACTTCCTAAGTTAATGAATAAATCAGTTCATATTGCACAGTATGAAACACAAGTTTTTGGTCTTACATTATTAATCCTCAAACTCAAACAAAATATTTCAGTTCAATAAATATCAAAGGATGAAACAAGAAAGCTTAGTGTTGTTCTTCCTGGAATGAAACAAGGAAGTTTAACACTAATCTGGCATATAATTTGTTTGGTCCAAAAACCTTATCATGTTTAGCATGGTGAGAACATTTATGTTTCCTTGGCATGCATCTGTTTGAAGTGGAACACAAAATCCTCTCTTTTCAGTAGAAGAATTCTGACGTCATGAATAAAACATATTTTGCCCAAGATAATGCCCAAATGGCCATGTGCATATAATATGATGTTTGACATCAACAGACATTCAGTAAAATAATATCAAAATAAAAATTATGCACTATCTCACATCCTTTGAAAAAGCTACTAGAAACACAGAGGATATAAAGGAATCAAAAACTGATGCAATTTTACCTCCGTGTTGCTAGCACAAAGTACCCAACCAAAACAGCTGAGGGGAGGAAAATTGTTCATTTTGGCTTAAGGAGAAAGGTACATCATGAGCAGAGGCTGGACATCAATTCTGCTATAGCAGGTAGAATACCCTGCAGGAAAGTGAGCCAAACATTGGTAAGCTAGGACTAGTAAATCTTCAAATTCCACCCCCAGCAAAACACCTCCTCCAGCAGTGCTCCATCTCTCAATTTGCCATTAGCTGGAGGAAAAGCATTCAGAACATGTAAGTTTAGAGGGACACATAATTTAAACAACTACAAACCCTAGTATATTAATATAAACATTTGCAACTGAGGAAATATGTTTTACAATTTCTCAAAAAAATGGAACAGAATTACAAGATCACTCAGATATCCAATTCTAAGCTATAAAACCCAAAGACCTCAAAATTCATTCTAAACAAGTAACGGTACAGAAGTTTTCACAATAGCACTATTACCAATAGCCAAATGGGGAAAGAGCTCAAATATCAGTCAATAAATGAAAAGATAAATTAAATTTAGTGTACAGATGCAAAGTTATTTTAAAAAGTTGTTACATTTTAAAATATTATCCCATAAAAAGGAATGCACTGAGTACTGAGATGCCTCAGTCAGTAAAGTGTTTCCTGCACCAGCATGAGGACCAGAGTTCTGCTCCCCAGCACACACATAACAAAAGCCATGTATGCTAGCATACAATTGTACTGCCATCACTGAGGATGTGGAGATAGGAAGATCCCTAGAGCTCATTGGCTAACTAGTCCAACCAAAGTACTGACCTCTAGCCCCAGATTCATTGAGAAAGCTTGTATGAAAAAGAAAAAAGAACAGTGACTGAGGAATATCCTCAATATTGACCTTTGGCTTTCATTTGCATGCACACACAAGTGAACACTCACAGACATGTACACATAAAACACACACACACACACACACACACACACACACACACACACCTATATACACCGAAGAAAGAGGGGGAAATGAGCCATGGATACATGACATCATAATGATGAACCCATGTAAATGTATAATGTATATTGTTTGGGTTTTTCGAAGTAGTCTCATTCTATCCCAGGCTGACTTGGAATTCACTATGTAGTCTCAGGCTAGCCTAGAATTCAGAGTGATCCTCTTACTTCTGCCTATCAAGAACTGGGATTAAAGGCGTCTGCCACCACATCTGCACATCTGCCCTCAAAAACATTTTGATAAGTGAAAGAAATCAAACAGAAAGTCACAAGTATCCTTTAATTTATGAAATAACCAGAATTGGTAAAGCTGTAGAGACAATAAAATGGGGGATTTGCAAGGGCTAAGGGATGGGAAGTGTTAGGGTCTTAGAGTCCTCTTCTCTTCTCAACAAGCTGTAACTGAGGCTTTCAAAGGTCTCACTTCTCCAAAAGGGTCCAACGGGTAGTTTAAGTCATCCTGGCTCCTTCCTGGCCCACTGGGTCACACCTGAAGTCTCTCAAGGCCTTTTCCTCACAGGCCAATTTCTCCTGCCTAAAAGGGACCAAACCCACTCATCCTTCGTTTTCACCTGGCATTAACCTTTAGGTGTTCCTCTGTCCTGCTCCAACTGAGCTCTCCATCCACTGAAAAATAAACTCCCTGCTCCAAAGAAACTATCCCATTGAAGGAGACTCAGGACAAAGCTAGCATCTTTTAGGCAGTTTCATTTAGGGACAGGAGTTCAAAGAGAGAATCAGAAGATGTCACCCACCTTGGCAGGAATGGGATCCACAAAAGCTACAGATTCCCTTGCTGCTTCCGTTTTCACACTCTTCCTAGGTGAAATGGCCTTTGGGGTTGGCCCTTTGGATCTACAAACCAATTGGGTCTTCTCCTTACTTGAATCTGACAACATGGCTATAAAATATTGTTGGTGCTGTTTCTACCTCTCTGCCCTGTGATTTCTGCATACATACATACATGTAAATATGGCTTCCTCCCCAGGGTAATGGGAGAGCAAAACACCTGTTTCTTGGCATTGGTAATTTTCTGCTTGCCTCTGCTTTATGCTTTGGGGTAGCTTCTCACTTTAATGACATGTATGATTTTCCTCTGATCTCTGAGTCACATGTGTATTTCCTTTATAATGATCTAGATCTACCTTGTGAGGATCTCCTCTAGACTTTGCACCTGTTACCTGTGTAATTTCTCCAAAGGAGGGTAACCATGGGTATAACTCTCTTTGTTTGCTATTCACTTCACACTGTCTTGGCGCTCTCTCTCTCTCTCTCTCTCTCTCTCTCTCTCTCTCTCTCTCTCCCTCATTTTCAAACCATCACTTCTTTTAACTTTCTTCCGTGGGGAGAATCAGAGCAGGTGCCTTGCTTTCCACATGAGTGTGCTTCTTCTAAATCTCCTCCCTACATAAAAGCTCCTAGGTTCTATCTTCCACATGCTTGTGACTCTACTCAAGATTCTTCCTAGACCCTAATTTGTCTTAAATAATAAGACACAATATGTGATTTCTCCCTAAATAAACTCAGTGATTCAAAATTTCTGTTTCTTGAGTTTGTTTCTATCAATTCTTTGCTAAAAGAAACATAAGGACCCAAAATTAGGGTTCATAATTTTGGGAGATCCCTCTTGAACCCCAGAATTCTGCATCACCAGAACCTCTGTTCCAAACATTAAAAGGAAATGAACGTAACAGCTTGCTAAGTATGGAGTTTCATTTTGGAATGAAAATATCTAGAATTATATAAAGGTGGTTGACAACATTGCAAGTGTACTAAATGTCACCAAATTATTCACTTTAGAATGGCTACTTTTATGCTATGTAAATGTCACCTCAAATAACAATAATAAAAATTTTCCTTTACCACTGCCCAAGGGCTTAATTACAAGACTAAAGCAGAGACAGTAATTTCTTGATTAAATTATATGAAATGAAAAATATAAAAAGGTAAAATTATGTTAAAATAATTAACATTTTTATTAGAATAAAAGTTATGGTTGCTATTTTCTTTTCTGATACTTGTTTTTCTTCTTCATTTCCTTCATAACCAATGCCACCAAATATGTTTCTCATAGCAGAATTCAAAGCAAATCTATGAATGAAAGTCCCTTGAGCAGTAAATCTATCCTTTATGTCTCAAAATATTTAATTTTCAGATATAGATACAGATCCTAGTATCAATATCATTGTACACAATTTCCCATGGTGACTGTAATGTAAATTTATGGAAAATTCCCATTATAAACATGAGACCAGGTTTGCTTGCTTATAAAGCCTAATGACTCAGGTTTGATTCCCCAGTAACCGTGTTAAGCCGCATGCAGAAAGTGGCACATGCATCTGGAGTCCGTATGCAGTATCAAGAGACCCTAATGTGACCATTCTCTTTCTCAATTTCTTTATTTCTCTCTAAAGTAAATAAATAAATATTTTTAAATTTTAAAAACTTGGGACCAGACATTCAGGGACAGTCTCACTCTCTTTGTTACCTTGGCCTTATTCTAAATTTCACTTCAGAGCCCTCAACAGTTTCTAGAAAACCTGAGATAATTATTATCATAAAAGCTAGTACTCCTTTATGAACACTACTTCTAAACTCTCCATTCTCTCTGCATTCTCACTCTTTATATTCTGTGAATTTCAAGTACTGAAATTAGAGAATATATATATATATATATATATATATATATATATATATATATATACTGATTTCAGACCATTAGCCTTCAAATTTTATATAAAATATTAGTTCTTTTTCATTGGGAAATTATCCAGCATCTTTTTTTACATTGTATCCTTTGTTTTTTATGTTATTCATTACTTTAGAGACACTTCGTCTAAGATTTTATTAAACTGATAAAAATATCAATTATGTTATTTGAAAGTACAAAGTGAAATTTTCACAATGACTCTTGACTATATGAATGTTATTAAACACATTTCCTGTGAATACTTAGCAAATTCACTGAATTTATCACCTATGGATACTGGTATTTAAAATGTGTGAATTAGCTTCAACACTGACCTACCCCAGCACACATTTCTTTCATGATCCTTACCTAGTGAACATCTCAATCGTTAAATCTCCCAAACACTTCTACATAACTTAATAACACTTACAATGTAATTTAGTTTTGGTTATTGTAGCTTCTTGTGATGTGGTAGCACAAACGCTGGGCTTCACACATTCAAGGCAGGTGTTTTACTACGGAACAACACTTAGACCCCAATGAATGTTTTAAGATAATATCTTTCATCTAAAGGCAAGTTGATCTGTACCCAGTCGGAACACAATGTGCCATTCGTGAAGTCTCTCTCATGTCCCAAATCTATTATCACCTCATCTTCAACTTTCAGTTAAGAATTCTTCCTTGAATTTTTCTGTTTTCCTGCCATTGCCCAGTCCTTCATAATTTCTCATACCACTGAATTACCCTTCTCTTCAAGTTCAGACCTCATCTAAGCATTCTTTCTGAGCCTCTGGGTAAAATCTGTCTGAAGAACAGATGTGGCCAGAAATAATTTACATTGCAACATAGTGCAGTTGTTGGGGGTTGAGAGATAGTATGGTGGTTAAAGAGCTTGCTTCCTCTTGAACTAATATAAATTCAGTAAATCTGCTCACATAAAGGCTGATGTCAAGGCTAATCTTTAATCACAATGTACCAAAGGCAATGGGAAATGGAAACAGAAGAATCCAGAAGCTTATAAGCAGCAGCAGCACCTGCAAAAGACCCTGTGTCAAAAGAAGGTGAAAGGAGGGAAAAATCCCTGTGAGTTTTTCCCCTGACTTCAACACATGTGCCATGGTACATGCATGTCCATATACTTACACACCATACACAGGCACGCATACAAGAGCACACACACACACATGCACACAAAATAAGCAACATACTAGAGAAGACTGGGTGTAGTTTTTGCTTATATTTTAGATTCTGCATGTCCAAAATAAATGAATATTTATAAATAAATAAATTTGTGTCTTGTCACAAATTTCCATCATTGTCATCATCTTATCTCTTTTTTTATAGATTTGCATATATTTACTCAGCCTTAAACAATTGTCTCAGTATTTCCTTTTCCTTGCAGGATCCTAGCCAATCTTTATTTTGTTGCTCATTCTAGATAACCTGGCTGACTAACTCCTAGAAACTGCAACCTCTAAGTGATAGAAGTAGAGCATACAGGCTGGATGGCAGGTCATTTGCTCCATAAATGGATGGCAGTGACAGTTCCTAACATGAAACAAAATGGGAGGGGCTGTCACTCATACTTTTACATTCATTTTAGTATGGCTAATATTTCCCAAATGGAGACATCAGGAAAACCTATGTTATCACAACAGGATATTGAATTGTAAAGTTTTGAATGAATCACAAAGACTCTAATATTAACTATCAGATCCACTTATGGGAGTTGGTATTTGTGTATGTGTGTGTGTGTGTGTGTGTGTGTGTGTGTGTGTGTGTGTGTGTGTACAAGTAGGTATCAGGAAAGGTGGCAATTCTCCAAATGCCTACAAAATCCCCCACTAGCTAAGAAGAAATATTTAAGCAACTTGTATACCCAGACATAGTAATGTCACTGCTAATAATCATATTGAAAATGGTAAAAGAAAAAAATCATTTTCAGTTATACTGAGTTTTACTTCTTCTCCACCTTCCTTTAAAATTCAGGAATAAATAGAAGAGAGAATATTGTAATGCAGAAGCCACACTATTGGTAAAGGATATAGCCTCCAATAGACTTCACTGGGAAAGAATACATAGTCAATTTTTTCTTATTACAGAAATACAATCTTTTTAATTGATGCCTTGTGATTAATTATGTTGGGAATTTATAGTGATTATAAGAATTTCTCATACGAAAAGATACCATGAAGTTAATTTGATCTCATTCATTTCAATTTGTTGGATGGATTTGGTGATGATAAAATGGAGATACAAATTAGAAGGTAGAATGACATATTTGCCATAAGAAGACCTAAAAGTAGATATGACAGATCACAGGGTATTAGCCTCAGGGACAGCAAAGGATGCTGCTACCACCTATGTGTTGTTGAGAGGACATTCTCTCTACCTCAGAAAAGGAAAAATCATGAAAAAATGGTGTCACTGAGGACTACATTTTATCATGACAGAAAAAAAAAACAGCTATCCAGCAAAGGCCTAATTTATAATATATTCTATAAAACATGTTGAACTTTTTAACAGTATTAAATCAATTGAAATGAAAGAAACATTTTGCAATGGTCAGCTTTTTTTTGCGAAGGTCAATTGGTAATTATGTTGTTTTAAAATATATCAAATTAGTCTCTTTGAAAAGTTCCAGTCTAATCCTACAACACATTTGTAGAATCAAGAAAGGAGAATCCCAGGTGCTAATCCTATGAGATAGAATGGAAGGAGAGCCAAAATGATGAACTCACACAAATATAATATTGGATTTAGGATTCAACAATATCAAAGTTTTAAAACTTAGGAAAATTTTCATTTAGCATATGGTATCTTCCTCTTGTGGCATTGTGCAGATCCATTAAACAATTAAAACAAAGTAGTATACGAAGTGGACTGGAGAGATGGCTCAGCAGGTATAGGTGCTTGCTTGCAAAGCCTGCCAGGCTGGTTTCAATTCCCAATGTAAAGCCATATGCACATAGGGCTCATTAATCTGGAGTTTGTTTTCAGATGTAAGAGCCCCTGGAGTGTCCATGCTGTCTGTCTGTTTCACACTTTCTTCTCAAAAATAAATTAATTAAAATATTTTAAAAGCACAAAGTACTCTAAGTAGCACCTACACATATAAAAAAGTTTTCTTCCCCCATCACATTTCATAAAAATATTTTTCCAAGCCATGCATCCCCAAGACTAAATAGTTAGCAGCATGCGGATCTGATAACCTCGCCCTGAAGTGTAGCTTCTCTTCTGCCTAGAAAATGTTCACTTTAGCCATGAAGGCATTTTTATCTTTTTCTGCACTGCTATTCCTTCAAATTATTAGTAGGCTTTGAAGACAGATTTCATTTCACTTAAAAGATTTGACTCTCACAGGCTGTGCACACCCCCAGGGCATCTTTTCCCTATGGCCAATTGATTCATGGCACAGTTGTTCCAGTTCATTAGAAGAATGAGGGATGCTGATAATTCAGCAGATGCAATTCGCTGTCCTCTTTCTGGGTTGCCGACCACTGAGAGTTTTGCCCTGTGAAATAGAGCAGTATCACATGGGGGAGGAAAGAAAAATGCTGCCTGCTTGAAGACTTTCCATTTGTTATGGTGCATCTTTTTCTACTTTTTAATACATCTCATCAATAAGCATCCCCCTCAGATGTTAAGGTTTATTCTTTCATTTTTATAGTTTCTTTAACTATCGCTGTGATTTTATAACAAAAGTTCTTATCAAATATAGATTTTAGTTCCAACAAAATACTTAAAGCAGTACAGTAAAGGGAGAATTGCCAGTTGATGAGTCATTATTCAGTCTGTGCTAACTACATGTGGATTAATACTGTAAGTATGCAAAACTTAGTGGTAGGCAGAGCAAACATAAGATTTAACTACAGAAATGTGTAAGTATTGCATGGTGATGCTCTGTCACTTTTTGCCCCACTTCTAAGAGTGAATATTGAATTAGTTGAGGTATTACATATTGCACAGACAGGATTTATTTAATAGGACTAAGATGTGAAATTATTACTTCGTATAGTCTATGGGAAGGGGTGAGTGTTTATTTCTGACCTCATTCCTATGCATCAAAGTTCAATTCATGACACAAGGTTTAGTTTCTATTCTGGTCTCATCATTGTCCCATGCTGAGACCTTCAGAATGTCAGATCTGATCATCTGTGGTGTACGGGTATATCTTAATCCAGGAAAGGTGAGAAAAGCTTGAAGTTCATCTTCCCAAAGACAGAAGGGACTTATGTGCTCAGGGCATAACCCTGGTCATTGTCAATGTAGTTAGTGTAAAGGTACTTAAAGATTATTTCCAATAGAAAGCCAAACACACACTTTTAATGGATTACAGACCACGTCAAATCTAAGAATATTGGATTACCTAATATTTGATAAGTGACAAGTGAATGAATGAATGAGTCATTCAAAAACAATTACTTTGTGATATTTAATGATGGGGTGGAGAGTAATCAGTGAAAGTAAATACACAAAGTACTTTCTATAAACTGTGCTCTGTGTTCAATGTGATGCAGAGCTGCACCTTACATACTTATAAGTGAAGTTTGAAAATAAATTCTTCCTTCAAAACTGAAAACTGTGGAAAATTATAAAGAAGCACCCCAAATTGTTCATTTCGATGCTAAAAAGGAAGCAATCAATTATTGGTTAACTCGGATGAAATAAAAGGGAAATGGAATATTTGCATAGCATTCATTTTAATTAAAAAACTTAATGAATGTTATCTCTCATAATCCTTTTTTTCATTCTTAGGCTTCAAATTGATCTTTTCCAAACTATTTTCTTGAAGAAAAAAGTGCTGACTCCATATTTTCAAAGTTCAAGTCACCATCTTCTCCTTGTGGTCAAAAAAGGGAAAAACACTAGTAATGAATATGACCTTGAATGCCTCTGATATTTGGTATCTTCTTTAAATTGTTTTGGAAGTGGCAAGAGCTAGCTTCAAATAAAACTTCTACAAAACATCTTTAGATTCGTGTCGTTTTTATGTGTTATGAATAGGTAATTTAAAAATGTGTTTTGATAGTGATTCTTAGGTGACAAGTCTTGCTGAAGAACATAGACTATTATGGAAACTGTGTCATGGAGTGTCTATTTTGTGAGACAAATCTATCTATCTATCTATCTATCTATCTATCTATCTATCTATCTAATCCTCTCAGCAAAATTCATTCCCCCCCAAAAAAAACTATGTTTTATGCTACACTATAAGGGCCTGTTATATTTTAATTGGATCAAAAAAATCTTTTTCTGATTTTTTGCTTGTGTGGTGTATGCATGTGTATGGGCACATGTAGTACCCTACATGCTTGCCTCCAGGATTTGCTTGTGTATTGTGATCAGAGTGGAAAGTTTGGGGGTCTACTCCATCATTCTCACACCTGTTATTTGAGCCAGAGTTTCCTACAGAATCTGGAGCTTCTCATTTTTCTTTTCATGAGCTCTGTTGATTTTTCAATTTTTGCTCCACTATGGGACCAGGGTTGTAAATGTGCAGGGCCACAGCCATCTGTGTATGTGGGTCCTGGGCATCTCAGGCCTCTGTAGACTCCATGCTTGCACAAGAAGTGCTCTAAAGCTTGGGCCATATCTGCAGCATTCATCCTTCTAAGAGAATTATATATTTACAAAGAAAGTGTAAGAATTTCTGACATGGTCCATTGACCCCCTCCCCTTGAGTGGAAGGTGTCTCTAGTCAGAGCTCAAACCTAGATGCTAAAACTGATTGGTAAAGTATAGACCAATCAGCAATCTCTCTGACTTACCTGGTGGAAGTTTTAAATAGGTCACTAAAACAAAGCCCAGTCTCTTCTTCCACATGAAGTCCTAGAAAGAGAACTTTTATTTTCCAGGTTAGGCTGGAGTGAGGGGGGCTCAAGATCTTCCCACATAAACTTTTTTTCTCATTAGGTGAGCCCTGTGTTATCTTTCCTTTTCCTGCCTGTTAAGTTAAACAGCATAGATTTTGGCTAAAACCTCTCCCATGTGTTCTCCCCACACTGGTAGCTGGAGAAATGTGTAACTCCCCATTTTCCTTTAAATAAAGTCTCCCACTATAACTTAACCTCTGGTTGTCTATGATTTTAATTCTTTAATCTTGTAGACAAGATTTCGGGTACTCCTTAAATTTTGAGGTGCATTGGAATTTTTGCTGGGCACTATCTAAATTCTAATCCTCAGTCCCTACAAACATATACCACACATTGTTTTTCTCATCAGAAAAGGGGGTAAGATAGATAAGAAATATTATCAACTTGAAAATATTTATCATGTAAGACTTTCTTTTATTCACAAATTATTGCAAAATTTTATAAATAAATAACACATGGGCTAGAGAATGAAATTTAGTCTTTGCAACTCTTTATTCACAATGATTCAAGTATAATCAGGATATCCCATGATGTAGAGATTATAGGAAATAGAGTACCTGGTCACTAATATTTCATTTGGACCAGGAAACAAGGTTAGTTGAGGATGAGAAGAAAGCTTCAATTCGTGAATTGAAAGAGTTTTTGCAAAACTTTTTAGTGACATTTGAAAATGTCCCTAAATTTTATGTGTGAGAAACAGGCCACAAAGTAGTGGTATTGGGAGGTGGCGAGTAAAAGATGATTACATCAAGAGGATAGCTATTACCAAGGAAGTGGGTCCGTTATCTCAGGACTGGATTTGTGGTAGAAGTGACTTCAATCCTCTTTTTCTTTCTGCTCTGCTACTTTTCACTCTGTGGTGATGTATCACAAGATCTTTTCGGAATGTAGGGCTCTTGAACTTCCCAACCTCCAGAAATAGGAAACCAATAAACTTTCATTACTTATAAATAACGAGGTCAAGGATATTCTATTACTGCAACACAAAATGAATCAAAATATGAGGACTTTTATTATTTAAAAGTAAAGATTCAATGCAGCCATAGAAACTGACATGTTCTTGCATCTGTATGCTTTCTCCTCTTCACGATATTGCCAACGGTAGTTCTTCACGCACTTGTTCCAAGGCAGATGTTTCTGATTATCCTTGGGCACAAGCACAGATTCTCAGATTTCTCATCCTTCGCATGCTGCCTGAGAGCTAGTTTAGACTTATCCTATTCTGAGTGTCATGATTAGATTCTGTTTTATACTTGGCTGAACAGCATGATACTGATGTCCAAAGTCCAGTATTGTCAAGTATTCAGTAAATAGGAATGACCGATGGGACTTAGCATATTGTTTGTTCTACCCCTGGAAAATAAAAAAAACATATTTTATCCTTTGAGAAAAGAAACATCACTGGCTGATCTGACCACATTCAGTGTGCTTTTTTTTTTGAGCATTCAATTCTAGCAAAGGAGCCTCTTCAAAAACACAGCAACTTTGCCAAATTAGGGTTTAATATGCATCATTCCTCAGAGCTAAATTTTAACTTAAGTCTCCCAGTGAGTTATATACTCGAGGCCTTTGCACACTACACTGTCTGCATAGAGAATGAGGATTCATGAGACAGCCTTGGCATTCGTTTTAGAAACCGCATATTTTGAAATCTCAACTGTACCTGCAGGCTGCTTCGCAGAGAGATACAGAAAGCTCATGCAGATCTAGTAATTTATTTCAGGTGTCCTTCCTGATACACACACTTTCTCAAAAGGAAGGCCCATATATTTTTAAGAGGACAAGTTACAACCCTGTTTCCCAGCTGACTCTTGTTTCTACAGAGCTGGAACCCACCCTGGTGTTAGGCAATCAGCATTTCAGAGCTAATAGTGGTTCAGGTGTGACATGAAAACCTGAACCAGTTGCCTGGGGATTTTCTAACTTCTGCCACAAGTTTACACATTCTTTTTAAAAATGAAAATGCAGATGCTTCCCTGTCTTGGGAAATTTTTCCCCCCTAGGGCAACATGAACACTCATCTATTTATGTCAGATAGGCCACAGAAGACAGAACAAAGTAAAACACCACCAGTAAATTTATTGGGGTTACTTACAGAGCAGAGTGAAGGATTTAATGCAGAAGGGAAGTACGATGCAAAGGCAAGCTACATAACTGGAAAGTCCACCTCAGAAAAGGAGACAACTCATGTCAGGAAGCTTCATGTCAGGCGCAAACTGTACAAACCTCACACATCTTATCTAGTCCAAGAATCTGGAACACATTTTATGGTTTGCAGGCAACTCAGAGAGTCTCATCTCCAGCGGTTGTTTCCACTTTTTGTAACTGTAGGTCTGGGTCTTGAAATCTGTTTCTCAGACTTGTTGACTTCTTGAGTCTTCTGAACTTCCTTCTGGAGCAAATGTTTCAATTGGGAGGAAATTTCTACACAATGTTTTCCATAATATAGGAAAAATGCAGGTGACACAAAATAATGCATATTTAAGGTTTCTATTCATATGAGAAACAAAACTAATCCAGAAGGTTGTAAGGTTAGTTGCCAACTTCAAACAGGACGGGAAGTTGTAACTATAAAGAGGGAAGGGAGCTTGTGAGATGATGGACAGGTGAAGTATTTTTTTTTATCTGAATGAATAAAGGTTGTCCATAGATGACCATATTGAAGATTTAAGATCTGTGTACTTTCTGTGAGTGAAATCAGCAATAAAACTATTTTTTTTTCAAAATGATTCAGTCTAATGCTTCTGGGAAGGGGAAACCAATTTTGATTGTTTTTTACTTGCTGTAACCCAGTCTTCATTTGGTATAACCTGAACAATCACTCACAACAACAGCATCAAGAACTAAGCATGTCTAGATCATCTGCAGGCATATGGTAAGTCCTTGAGCACACTGAAAGCTCTGTGTCTCTTTTTGTTTGATTTCTACCAGTGGCAATTATACATTTTACCCATACCATATCAATGTGTATAAAAATTCTATGCAAGTTGTCAATTAGATCATTTTTAAACTATCATCTCATTTATATTCCCTACTAAATACATGCCTTTAAAGTTCATAGACTAAATAAAATTCCTTTATATTCAAGAGTTTATGCAATAAGAAATGTGGAGAATGCCAAGACAGAGAGGACAAAGTGAGAAAAAAAATTCAGAAGTACAATTGTGAGAAGTACCACGTGAAGAGCACATAGGGAAGACCAGAAAAAGAAAACACAATGTAAGAATAGCTGCCGGAGGTGGCAGCAGGCACTGTGTGATAAATCCAGGAGGGTGTGGACCTTGCATGGGGGACATTCCAGGAGGAGACAAACACAGCATAGTGATTAGTCCAGGAGGATGCTGCACATTGCACTGTACAACAGTCCAGTAAGATGCTTGCAGATAGGAGCATCTTCACAAGTCTAAGTAAGGCACAGTTAAAATTTGATTAAAAATGCCACTCTTAAGAATTTTTAAAAAAACTAAAAGGAAAGTAGTATGAAAGCAGAAAAGAAATTGAGGTGGGGAAGGGGAGGTAAGTTTTGGGGCAATGGGAAAAGAGTGGTGAAGGGAAATAAAAACAATTGTTTTAAAATACCATAATGAAATTCTAACTCTTTGTATACTAATAAATAAATAAAAGCAGATGATGCAACTAAAATATGAGAATGGAAACTCAGAGTCAATGTGAAAGAAACTTAATTTAATTAAACATAATTTATTTGGTAGTTATTAAATTTCCTATCCCATAGTTGCATTTTGTGTGATGCTTGTAATCCAATATTACCAAAGCAATTTAATCAGTACTTTATAGATTATTATAACAAAATATCATCCTTAGGTAAGTAAAATGACCTGTGGTGTGCTGAGAAATGGCTCAGCAGTTAAAGGCACTTGTTTGCAAAGCTTGTTGGCCTGGGTGTAATTCCCCAATAGCCATGTAAATGCCAGATGCACAAAGTGGTACATGCATCTGGGGTCCACTCATTCTCTCTGTTTCTCTGTTTCTCTGTTTCTCTCTCTCTCAAATAAATGAATGAATAAGTATTTTACAAATTAAAAAAATTAAATTACCTCTAATGCTATATATATATATATATATATATATATATATATATATATATATATATATATATATATATGTATATATAATCTTTCTATAACTGTGCCAGTTTGGCATGCCTTCTATTAATCAAAGAAAATTTTCATGAATCTTTCACTTCACTTATGGTCTAAGATGTCATTTGATATATATGATATATTTATAGTAACTTCTGTTTTCCAATAAGGCATAGAACTTAATGGAAAGTAAGTGTTGATAGAACTTTTGTTGCTTTTAAGACGATTTTGGTCATGATCAGTATCTTATTAAATATACCTCAAAAAGCACACATGTAGTTGAATATTTTCTTGAAACTTATTATAAAATAAGTTTATTTATCTTTATATTATTTTGAGTGATATCACAGTAATCAGTAATATAACTTTATTAAAAGTATGTAAAAGTATAGAGTGTAAAATATCTTCTAACAAGAACATGTTCTAAAGTTACATGAATCCACAGGAGTAATTTTCGGTTGTAAGTACCATCTCCTTGCTGGTACAAAACACCCAACCAAAAGCAGCTGGTGGAAAGAAAGTTGTTTATTTTGCCTTATAGTCTTTAGGGGAAGTTCCATGGTGGCAGGGGAAAGGGTGACCTAAGCAGAGGCTGGACAGCACCTCTGCTTCAGCAGGTACAAACAGTGAAAAAAAGTGAGCCAAACACTGGCAAGACATAACTGGCTATAACACCCATAAGCTCGCTCACCCCCAACAATTCATTTACAGCAAGGCTCCAATTGCCAAATTGCTATCCATTTATGTGCAGCACCCAATTAAAACCACCATGGTTATGGTCTCAAAGATTAGTTAATATACTATAGAAAAGAGAAAGACAAATTGACAAAATAATTATCTGATTCATATGTGTCAAAATGTAGGTATACAGAAAATTTACCAGGATTGATGCAGACCTGTTCACTAAATACAGGATAAGTTCTACTTTGTAAACAGTGGTAGATGCTGATGGTATCTAAAATATTCTTTTTAATATCTATAATTGTAAAATTTCTTGCCCATCCATACTTGAATAAATAGTCCTTCTCACTCCTATAACTGGTAAGGCCTTTATATTTCAAGGATATGAGTTGAATTCAATTTGTATGTGATTATTCTGAGAGTACATGAGCTAAAGAAATACATTTAGAAGAATTGAAAGAGAGTATGAGGAGACTAATACAAATATATGGTGTAATTGACTTTTAAGAAAAGAATATGGATCCTACAATGGCTCTCTTTATACTAATTATGTCACTCTGTAGCTTGAAGTTACTTTACATCTACCTTCTGTCAAGGCTCTTAGCCATCTTCCATTGTCATTCTTACATTTATTCCTCATTACTAATTATGTTTTCTAGGAACCTATGTGTAGGAAATCTGTAACACCCTACGGTTCTTCATATGCCCCAGACCATTAAAGGCCTCCATAGATCTTCACATTGAGAGCCTCTATCAAAATTACCTTTTCTTGAAATCTGAAGTGTTTTTCTTCTGTTCCAAATATCATCATTCATTTTAAGCCTCTTCTACAGAGCTCTTCCTGACATGCCTTTTCTTTGTATAGAATTGTCTTCTCCCTCTGTAGTCTCTAGTATCATTCTGCTTTTCTCTCTGTTACTGTAGCCCTTTTAAGCCTTTGAAATTAAAGGTCATGGCTAAAACACTCAGTATCTTGACTGAACCATTCAGTATCTATAACACCCAGCATAATTCTGAATACCATGGAATACATTTGTGCAAAAAAGAAGCCAGAAATAAACACACAAATGTGTTCATATGACTTTTGACAAAATGCAAAAGGAATTCAATTCAGGATCAATAACTTGCTCAACAGTGCTGTTGGGGCAATTGGATATGTACAGAAAAAAAATACTGCTAATAGAAAAGCCTTCACCCAAATGTCACATCTTATAAGAAATTGACTCAAAGTGTATTGTAGATGAGAATCAAAAAATACAAAGGTCATCAAAGAAACCCAATTTAGATCTGCAATATACTTCCACAGTATGCCCAGCACCAGAGCTTTAAAATTAAAGAAATCCCACCACATACTGCAAAGATGCAAAGAAATGGGATCAGCCATACACTTCTGGTGATAAAGTAAAATAATACAGCTGCTCAAGAAATGAAGAGTTTCCCAGGAAAATGAATAGGAGAACATAGGACTTAACATTTGTATTCTACTAGCATTCCCCCCAAACTTTAATCAATCAGCTGTGCCCAAACAGTGCTTAGTCAAACTCTTCCTAAGATGCTGCCTGGGATCCTTTGCTTTCTCCAGATAATTTCCATGAGTAGCAAAGAGAAGCCCTTCTGCTACTTGCATTGCCTGATCTCTAGTTTCCATGGCCTTGGGGCTAGAATGGCAGACCATCTATCATAGCTGTTCATATTTGAATGTACTTGAATGTGAATGAACATATGTTCTTCATCCTTATTCATAAAATATATTTCTAGCTGAATTTGATTTACTAATGTTTTTATTTATGGATTTCATGTCTATATCCATGAGTGAAGTATGTTTATAATTTTTTCTTACGTTATTGTGATTTTATTTCCATATCATACTGCCATTACAGAGATCTTATAGAGTGTTTACTGTTACTTAAATTTCTTTGAAAAGGAAACCTGAATATTTCTTCCTTATAAAACTCTATCATGAAAGCATTTGGGACTAGGATGATTTCCTTTTATAGTTAAAGCTTGATTGATTGGTTGACTCATGATTGACTGACAATGATTCCTGCTGTCTAGGGTGACCTGAACATCACTCAGATAATAACTCATGATCATCCCACGTGTTGAGGTTAAGGCATGCTCCACCATGGACAGTGTATATATATTGCTTAATTTAGATGCCAGGAAAGCCTGAGGCACATCCAGGTTCCTTATTGATTCAGAAAACAAAGAACACTAGCCCAAATCTGGGGCAAGAAGATGTCAGTGTGGTTACTTAAAATCAAAGTTATTTAAACATAATTTCTTTTTAAAAATATTTTATTTATTCATTTTCAGTCAGAGAGATACAGAGAGAGACAGAGAAAGAGAGAGAGAAAGAGAGAAAGAGAGAGAGAGAGAGAGAGAGAGCACCAGGGCCACCACTTTGTGGGTCTGGCTTATGTGGGTACTGGGGAATTGAACCCAGGGCCTTAGGCACTGGAGGCAAGTGCCTTAACTGCTCAGCCATCTCTCCAGCCCTAAACATAATTTCTATACAATAAAATGCACCAATTTTGTGACTTTACACATCTTATTGAAATTGTTACGATATTAACATACTATAATTTGATAGAACTCCTGTCCCATTACCCTCTTTTGTCCCCTCCCCGACCTCTTCTCTTTCAAAGTGGCCCTTCTTATGTCCTTAAAAGTTTTTTAAGAGTTATTGAGAACTTTAATATACTAACATATAGTATGATCATGCTCCCGCCCTTTAATTTACTTTTGTCCCCTCTCCCCCACCTCCGCCTGAGAACCCTCCTCCTGTAAGGTGGTCTTTCCTTGATTTTGTTGTCTCATTCCCTTTGTCCTCCTCTGTCCTCCGTGTCAATATAATGTACAAAGAAACCATGTTGGTGTTGTGAAGGTATCAGTGATAACTACTGTGGTGTTATGAATGCACCCGTTAGCTCATGTTGGAAAGACAGAACCCAAAGTATACCTACGTACACCATGGCTATAACATTCTTCCCTCCCCTTCTTTTTAATGCTCCTTGAGCCTGGAGTGGGATGGCTATTGTAAGAAGTTCCTTTTTAGTTAAGCTCTTGACAGACTTTTAGTTTCTACTTTGATGAGTTTTGAGTCTTCTCAGTGTCTACCAACATCTCCATAGAGAGGTGTCTCTGGCTAGCAATGAGATCAGTACAACTGTTCCACTGGAGCTCCAAAAGAGCAGTATTCCTATTCTTTCTGCAAGTGTCTCTCCAAGGTGCCCAACCAAAGTCCTGGAAGGGGGAATAGAGGTGACTTGTCTAGTGCTAAGCACTGGGATTTCTCTTCTTGTCATGTTGCTGAATCTGGAGTATTTGCTAGCATATAAAACAGAAACGGTCCTTGAATCAAAAGTGAGATCAGCATTAATCAAAAGGCTTAAGAACACACACTTATAAGGCTTTGAGATGGCCAAAATATTCCCATTTAGCCAAAGAACAGTGGAAGATTTCCCTTAGGGTCTAGGACCTTCCAAGCCATGAAGTTTTACTTGGTTCTCAGAACCAGGCATATGAGTTCACACCCATTAAGCAACCTTTAAGTCCAATCAGAGAGCAGTTGATAACGCTCATATCTTATGTATCACTATTTCCTGGCTGGCTGTTTTTGTAGTTTGTGGGACCCACTGCTTGTTGTGACCACAGATAACTCTCATCCCCCCCCCCACACACTAACTCATATAGAACCTTCTAGCATTATGGTAGCCATCCAACAGGGAAGTGGTTTCCATCTTAGTCCCAGCTTACTTTGTGATTGCAGTGTCCTGCAACAGCTCACTGCTGAGACTGGATTTGAGGGGCACTGGGAACAATATGAAATAACCCATGACTCCAGGTGAGTGTGACAAATGTGTACATATCAGATCAGCACGAATTAAAGAGTAGAGCATTTATGTCAATTTGAAAAGTTCCTTCATGCTTCCTTCCATACGATGAGCAAAAGAAACCTCATAAAATTAGTTTGAAAGGAATGTCAACAGAAAGGTCACTCAATGGTTGCCTCAATCATTTCAGAAACTGACTTTTGTAAATGATTATTGATTATTTTTGCTTTAATAAAATACCTTTACCCATAGTGAGAATAAGAATTCCAAGTAAAATTTGAATTCATGTCCAATTACTTCTTTGCATGTTTACATTATGATCATATGGATATGAAAGCTAAATTATTAGATACCTGAATATTTATGTTGTTCCAAGAAAATGAGCCAGATATCTTCTGTTTCCCGATCCTATTTCTTAAGAAGTTTACATAATAATGATGGGGTGATGCTCCCAATAACTCAAAAAAATGAAACTACATCTTTTAAACCACAGAGAGAGGAGAGAGGAAAAGAAAGATGGAGAAGAGAATGCTAAATAATATTGGGAGGGTGGGGAGATGTCACTGTAAAGAGAATGAAGCATGAGAAAAGAAAGCATTGATTTCACTGTGAGAAACTTCACAGAACTAGAAATGGGACCCAGATTTGGCCGTGGCATCGAGTTGTTAGGATGGCTCACTAACATATTCTATCCATCTGGTCCTTTCCTCTCTGCCTTCTCATAGCAGACACTGCTTAATAGCTTCATCTAATGAGCATAACTTCTGCAGAAAGAAACTGTGGCAATTAATGTTGAAACTCTTCTAACCTGACCCAGGCAGTGGCTTGAGGCAGGCACCTGGGAGAAATGCCCCGCCATGCTGATAACTCAAAGCATATGCCTGACTTAGCAACCGAATTCATTGGAATTTAATTACTCAACATGATTCTATACTGACAGCAAACTCATTATTGGAAGGATTGATTATTATTATGCAAACATTTCCATTATTCATTTATTGAAATCTTGGGCAGTCTTCCCAGACTAGAATTGAATCCTTCACTTCTTTTCACTTCATTACCTTTTTAGTTGAATATGTTTTAACTCTCCAAGGTGGTTATTTTGACTCATGTCATTCTTTAACATGATTAAGCCATTAAATTCGTTCAAGAAAATGGACATTTCTTCAGAAAAAAAAAAAACACCCACAGCATCAAGGTGATAGAATGGAGGCTAGCTCTGTTAGTTCTGCTCCAACAACTCAGTGTACAGTCATTTGCTTGTCTGCTCACAGACCCTTCTATGAACTGACCTGCTTCATAATTCATTTATTAAAGCAGACTCAAAAGCAGCCATTTGGTATAACAGATTAGCTGTTAAAATGTGAGTCATAAGGCCATGATATAAACATTTGTTGAGTGAGCGAATGGCTGAGGGAAATGGACTCTGAGTTTCCTTATTTATGTAATGGTTTAAACTTGAAATGACATTGACTTTATTGCTTGTTCTTTAAAGTGAATAAGCTTTGCCTTCAAACAAGCATCTATAAATAAATTCAAATAAAATCCCATTACTCTTTCATGAATATTTGTATTAATTTTTATGTAATTTTATGGAAAATATTTTTTTCTTATTAATAAAATTCTTGCTTCTGCAATAGTGACTTTTAGGCAAAAACATGACTTTACAGTTTATAAGGCATCCTAGCTCACTAGAAAGGTGTGTTTAAATAAAACAAAAAAGAGTCAGCTTTTCTACTATTATGTAGATCAGTGTATTGGCTACAACTCTGGACTCAGGGTGCTATTTGGGGCCTTGAAGTCATTATGTTTTGAGATAACACCATAGATTTGAGTTATAAAATACCCTCCATCATGCCTCTGTTGTATGACATCAATTTTAAATAATCATCACTTCTTCGATTAGCCTTGATGGTAACTATGGGACCTGATTCTCATAAATATTTTAGGTTTTAATGGCATTGGATGCTACTATAATAAATTAGTTCTGTGGTGGGGGAGACTATCCAGAGGCATGGCACCCCTCAGTAACAACACACTTGGGCCAGAAGAACCGGGCTGATTACTAGGCTATCCATGGTCCCCTGCCACAAGGACTGATCCAGATGAGCCACGAAGGAGGATATCCAGCTGATTGGGGATGGGGAGGGGGGGCATTGGGGAACTGGGGATAACAACTCATTGTTGGCCCACTAAATAATGTAACTCATTATGGACAATAAAAAAATTAAAAATAAATAAAATAAATTAGTTCATGCTTCTCTGCTTGTTTACTTTTTATGGAGAATCTCTGTTTCTTATTTCCAAGTCAGGATTAGAAAAATAAATAAATAAATAAAAATAAATAAATAAATAAAGCAGTAAGTAAAATTGGTACGGTGAGATCTGGGTGTGTCTTTGATTCATAGGGATCACTTTGTGTTTATATCATGGAAAGGTGCAAAGTTATTCATAGTAAAGTCCATGAAAAATATTTGGAAATCTGGCATATATAAAGCATACCACTTTTAAGAAATTTCATTCATTTTTGATTATTGTTTCTAATCTTGATAGAAGTAGATTATTTAAAATAGGAATATATTACGCAATCTTTAAATGATAGATCTATTCAGTAACTGTATTTTGAAATTCATTTCTGGAATGAATTTTTTCTTATTTGCCAAGAGATGAAGGAGACAGGCTTTGAGTGAACAGTGAGTGAGTGAATACAATTGGATACAGGCATTTCCTCTTCAGAAAACACAGACTCTAATTATGTAATCATAATGGTTACATGAATTTTTGAATACCCTACAAAATGATATTATGTACATCAAGTTACTGAGTTGTATAGTATATAAATTGTATCTCAATAAAGCTCTTAATCTACAAGATAAATAATAAAATCCAAATTCCAGAAAATTATGAAGCTATTATACAAAACGCTCTGATACATTCTCAAATACAGACAGAGTTATATGGATTTTAATGTTTAAATTTGGTTAAAGTAGACCCATATATTGAAAGAGTTGTCATATCAACAGCTACCATACATTTGCTAGCAAGCATTGCATTTCCAGTTGAATATCTCTGTCATTTCTAAAGCATCCATGTTGCCAATCAGGACTTTATGTGGCACAGGTGATTTTCTTAAAAACAGAGATACTAGAACCACAGTGAAAACAGAATCCAAAATGATGACGAGAATATAGGTCTTTGATGTTAAAGCAAAAGGCTCAAGATAATTTATTTGGCACAAAGGAAAAAACCCAATAGAATACACATGAGTAGAAGGAAATTGTAAAGTTAATAAAAGAAGAAAAAACATTAAACTAAACCAAAAAGAATGTCAGCTTCTACTGACCTGACACTGATAAGCTACTGTGTCAAGAAGAGATAAAACACTCCCAACATCTACATTAAATCATGGGCCTCCTAAGCAAGTTGAATTGCTGAAATGACAGAGTCCTTTGAGCATTGCAAAGATGTTTATGGTGCATTAGCACGACGTTGTTTAGCACAGGTGTTCCGGTAATTGTGGAACACTGGAAAAATGTGCAGGGTCCCATTTATCTTCATCATATCCCAAGGTGATACAACAGTAGCAATTTAGCACCTGCTAGGGCAATTTGGCTTCTGTGGCATTTACCAAAGTGTTTGGTCTTAAAGGTTTGAAGTGTTATTTTCTACTTCCATAGATGCCTGAAAATTATCAAGCATTTGCCAAAACCAAGTGCATTATAAAACCATCTTAGTGAAACTTACACAAGAAAACTTTGCAAGGCACAGTGAATAAAATTTTTAGAAATGTGTCAGATTAGGATATTTCATGAGCCTTCTTTAAATTAAAAAAAAAGCTAGCCATTTCACTGACTTGCCTAATAATATCAGTTAAACAATTACACAAAGAATTTAGAATCCAGTTATTTTAAACATATTCAACAATGAGCTTTGTAGCTGTATTATTGACATGTAAGGTACCAAATATATTTAGGTAAATAGCCTTTTCTGAGGTATGACTCAAATAGTTTTGAAATACATACAAATTAGTTCTTGACAAAGATAATCAAATATATTATGTCTGACAGGAGTATAGAAGATAGAGATGGTCATAGGTTATAGAAAGATAGAGAACAGATCATAAAAACTAAACTTCTTTTGCTCTAATTTAAATCCCAGTGAAAATAGAAACCATGGTTTTGTGAATGGAATATTTCTATGAATGTAAAATAAAATATTAAAGATTCTGCATCATATTCAAAGTACTTAAGACAAAATGTTTAATATTTAGCATAAAAGATCCTTGAGTTCAAATATCTTATCACACAATAAACAGAAAGCAGTAACAACAGAAAATATAAAATTATATAAATTTAGAAAAAGAATTAGGAAAAAACAAAACAAATTCCAAAAGTAAATATATTTTAATATCTTTTCATTTAGGCAGGTTTGTACATTAAGACTGACTATTAATATTTAAATTGTGCCAATAGATCTTTGAGGGAAAAAATAAAATTGTTTCATCATCTTCAAAAATTATTTGTTAGCACATTAAAATCTGCTGATATCATTAATTTAATATTGATTTTATACAGGGTAACTAAAACATTAAAATTAAAAAATTAAAGACATTAGAAATTTGATTCCTTTCTTTGTAAATGTTTGTTAGGAATATATTTTTAATAAGCAATATATATATTTTCTATGCTTTGCTGAATTGTGGTATCCTTCCTACCTTTGGATTGTTTTTTTGGCATTTTAGTCTGTGAGAGAGAGAGAGAGAGAGAGCGAGAGAGAGAGCAGTGCATGTGTAGGGGTCAGAGGAGATCTTCAGGTGCTGGTCCTATCTTCTACTTCATTTGATAAAGGGTCACACTAACCAGTGTGTTCACAAGTCTCGCTGGTTGGTGAGTTTACTGGAAATGCTCCTGTTTCAGACTCCCATCTTGCTATAGGCAAGGGATTACAGAGCCCACCATAGCACCCAGCTTTACATGAATGCTGGAGAACAAACTCACATACACAAGCATACAGCAGCGCTTGTTCCCCAATCCCCACTTTAGTCTTTATGCTCTAAGTACTAGAAATCATCTCACTGTGATTTCCTCTATGGACATTAATTCTTCAGAGACATGTCTTTTCCACCCCTGGAACTGTCTCATTTATTTATTTCTTTTTCTGCCAGAGCCTTCCTTCAATTAGAAAGTCACAAGAGTGTGTCACGAGATGCAAGGATGCAGCCTAACTACCTCTTTGAGACTAAATAAAAGGTGAAAAGGGATAAATAATTGACATACTTTGAATAAATAACTTATGCAATATTAGTAGAACCTGGTGATTAACTGGTGAGTATCAGAAATAGAAAGGGTGATCTTTTTTTTAATTTATGTTATTTTTTGATTCTTAAAATTTCCAATGAGTGAATGCTGAGTCACATAAAAATATGCAGACTTTTTGCAAGTACAGGAGATGCTGAAGGTAATCTTTCCCATATCATCTCATCTTTCCCCTGTGTCCACTCACAATATTTATGACAAGCACTTGCATGCCTGTGGGAGGGATCTCCCTGTGCTGGAGCAGGTAGCACAGAACATAGGAATATGAATTATTTGGAAGCATTCCTAAGTGTATGGCAAAGGAGCTATTGTGAGATACACAGACACAACACACAGCCCACACTTTTCTATTTCCGAAGTAACAAAGGTAGGGTGATTTCAAATTCCCTAGTGGTTCCTGGTTTAGTTATCATCCTTCGATCACATCCTGACCTTGCTTCATACACAGAGCTCTCTCACAGTGTTTCTTGGGACAATTTATGCAATTCAACTCTAGTCCTTATCATAGGATTCCCTTATGGAGAAACTCAAAACCAAATAGGGTAAAGTATGACTTCATTCTGAATAAATCCAGGCAAAAACATGGCAAATATTTTATTATATTTGAATGGTATGAAGGCATAGACATCCCAGCACATGTGAGGTAGAGATAGAAGGATTACAAATTCAACGTCACTCTATGCTACCTAGCAAGTTTGAGGCCAGCCTAGGATACATGAGAGCCACTCTCAAAAAAATCATATTGAATTTAAAAAAATGCTAAAGGGATGGGCTTATAAGTGAGCTCATTCCCAGTACTTCTTCAGGCATTGTCATTCTTCCATCCATTTTATATAAAGGGGCCATTCAGTGTTATCCATGCTGAACTTTAAGGCTCAACTGATGGCTCAGCCTCACTCTCTAGATTAGCTGTAACTGCAGGTCTCCTCCATCATGGCCATTTTTCTTAATTTAAAATGACTTGCAGTTATTAATTCTCTGTATGGCTTGCAGTGAAAAAAAGTTCTTACTCTTCAGAAAAGATTTTGTTCATTA
Organism: Zapus hudsonius; assembly: GCA_004024765.1. Lineage (NCBI taxonomy): Eukaryota > Metazoa > Chordata > Mammalia > Rodentia > Dipodidae > Zapus > Zapus hudsonius. Next base: position 85,542 of record PVHP010002591.1, read on the forward strand.
AGTTCTCCAATTGGGTGTCAGCAAACAAACATTCCATGAAAGTGTGTGCATATTTAAAGCTTCTGAAAAAGTGGAAACAGAAAAGAACTATGGAACTCAGCAGAAGACAACTTCAGACTTTTGTAGCATAATATTCTACAGACCATACAATGAATAATTTATACCTTAAGAATACATGTTTTTTTTTTAATTTACAGGCAGGAATGAATCAAACTTTTAATATTTCTTTCTGAATTAGGTCACCAATATCTATGATTTTATTATTACTTTATAACTTTTATTTAATTTCACAGATTCAATGTTCTTTGAACAGTAGTTCTGATGAATTATGGATGGGAAAAATACTTTTGATATGTTTTTAGCACTTGGATGAATTATTTCGCTTCTTGTGAGCAATCCCCAGTAATTCTCTGTCACAGAATTCATAACAAGCATGGAATTAAAGTGCTTCCATGAAAAACATCCTGCAATTGGTGTGTTCTTTCTTTGATTGGAGAAACATGCTGAATATCACTGTCCACAGAAATGTGCAATTTAATAGTAGATTACATTTTGTGAAAAAGAACTGAACTTTTGAGTAATGAGGCAAAATGCATTTCCAGAAGATTGTTTCAGTTTAAAATGTTCTTGAAGAAATCAGTTAAAAACATTTAAAACCTGCAATCTCATGTTTTCCACTATCATATTGGAAAAGGCATGGATTTCTGACTTCATTTTGAAATAAATTTTGGGGTTTGGTTTTATTCAATGAGAATAGCTTAAATATAAAGAAATAATAGACGATTATTCTTCATCATCAGTGATAATTAAACAGTCTCATTAGCCATAAATGGAATGTTGAGAGAAAATAATTAATGAAAGTTTTCATGTTCTCGGTGACTTTGTGATCAAATGCTTGTCCTATAATATAGCAATAAACTGTGATAATCTCCTACTTGTGTGGTGCCACCTTCTCCATTTAGTCTAAAACTTGCCTGAATACCACACCCTTAAGGTTTTCTATAGATTATTCTCAATATAAATAAAGAAATATTGCATATCAGTATTTTATGTAATCTCATATGTTCTGTTGAAATGGTATATGCTTTGCTGACCACACAGTAGTTTTTTTTTTTTTTTTTTTAAATAAGCTCTTCAAAATAAGTAGCACATCAAAATCCCAGGAAAATGGGATCTCAAATTCTCAGTTAAAGTCAACGTATTGTAAATGAAATCCTATATTGAGATTTTTTTTATTGTTCATAATGAGTTAAACTGTTTAGTGGGCGAACCATGAGTTGTTATCCCCAATTCCCCGTTGCCCCCCTTCCCCATCTCAGTCAGCTGGATATCCTCCTCTGTGGGCCGTCTGGATCAGTCTTTGTGGTAGGGGACCATGGATAGCTCATTCTTCAGCCGGGTTCTCATGACCCAAGTGTGTTGTTACTGGGGGTTGCCAAGTCTCTGCTATTCTCCCCCACCACGGCTCTCACAATCTTTCTGCCTCCTCTTCAGCTCAGTTCCCTGAGTCGTGGTGGGCGAGTATTGAGGCTGCTATGGTGTTGTGAGCTTAGGGGTTTTTGTGTCGAGATTCGTTGATTTCTGTCACACTGGCTTATCTTTTGTTGATTGAATGGCTATGGCTGTGGGTCCCTTGTACATTCAATCATTGTCTGTGGGGTTCCATATGTATTCTCCTCCGTATGACTGTGGTGGCTCATCTCATGCCAGGATCTCAGTTTTCTGCCTGCAATCGGTTGGTAGGGTTATATGAGCCACAGCTCCCTCGCTGTATCCTGAAAAATACGAACACAATCTCCATCGGAGAATCAGTTAACAAGTATACAACAATCTGGATTACCTAGCTTCTATTTTCAAAATCCTCCCCGGCAGTC